>JAHWFP010096267.1:78476-102845 GCA_023313725.1 Lithobius niger
GGGCAGCAGCATGGTCTGTGAGTGAGTTAGGTCGCAGTCTTTTTGAGTTACATCCCACCACTGCATGTCCAGACCCTCTCAATGGCCTCGCTCGCCGGGATGCCGGTTTGCTTTCCAGGCTCTGTACAGGGCATATTCAACTCAAGGCACATTTGTTTCGGCTAGGGTGGTCCCGATCTTCACTCTGCATCTTTGGTGTTGGTGACGAGACGGTGCGTCATTTTCTTTTTGAGTGCCCCCGATGGACAGCTCAGCGCCGGTTTGTGGTTGACGATGGGGTTGACCCTATGCATAAGGCCCTTGGTGTTTCGCCACACTCCTTGTTTGGTATTGGTCCCCTGCGCAGGACCTTAGGTTTTTGTAGGGCGACGCAGCGATTTACCTAGGGTCCCAGGGTTTCTCGTGCTCTCTTGTTCCCCGGCCGGCCGGCTGCAGTATGTTATGTATGGACGGGTAGTATCTTCAGGTAGTTTTAAGTAGTTTATAGAGAGCTCATGGTGTATTAGCTCATGGCGTTACGCTCTGTAAATAAAATAAGAATAAGAATAAATACGTTATGGTGAAATTATGCTTAGGATTATGGTTAGGTTAAGTATGGTAAGGTAGATTAGCATTTGAATGTATGGCCCTGTGGGCCCGTTAGAACTCAAATAAAAAATCAGATCAAATCAGTTATTTATTCAGACACTATAACAGTACGAACGCTGACGGAATACCATAGGATCTGTAAAAGTATACCAATAATTGATTTATTGTGACACTTACAACAATGCTGTCTTGTATTCGATTTATAGATGAGTTTTATAACAATAAAAACAAAAAAAAAAGTATGGTGATAAGGAGTGGCTATTGGCATATTTTTGCAACAACGGTCCATATACGTGATTTATTGTGATAGTTTTGTTCTTCCGAGGCTTAGCCGAGACGTTAAGAGCCAAGGAAGCAAAACTATCACAATAAATCACGTATAGAGGGACCATTCTAGCAAAAGTACACCAATAACTAATTTATCACCATACTTTAAAGATTTTTTTCCGTTTCTGGATGAATTCGAGTTGTTTCATGTCATTTTTCTTGGTATCGTCCATTGTTTTTCACCCTGGCGTTCAACAATCGTTGGCCGCTAGAATTTACTTGAATTTATTTACTAGAGCCTAAAGACCGTACGTCATGGCCGCTATAATGTTATTAGAACAATGGCGTTATAGTTCATTATAATAAGTGCAGCGTTAGGTTATTTATTCTGGCACTTATAACAATAAGACACGCTGACGGGATAGCATAGGATCTGTAAAAGTGTACGAATAAGCGATTTAATTTGATTTTGATTTTGATTTTATTGAGCGATTTATTCAAAGGGTTCAAAGGGTTTAACGAGCGTTAACCACTCCTGGTCATCGATTTATTGTGACACTTACAACAATGCTGTCTTACAACAATCCTATTTATCGCCGAGTTTTATAACAATTAAAACGAAAAAAAAATATGGTGATAATTATAAACAATACAAGCATTATTGGGGGCGGCTAACGTGGCATTTTAACTTTAGATGGCGGCGATGGTAGAAAAAGTTACAAATAAAGAAGCAGAAATTAAATATAAAAGCAAACGAAAACGACTTAAAATTAATATGAAACGTAGCTTAGGCCTGCCTAAAAAAATATTAAAATGTGAAAAAGACCAGCAAAGAGCTTCACATGAAACGGCAAAAATATCAAACGTAACCGACCGAATATTGCACCCAGATTTTAACGGAACCTTAGCACGTCATTAGAATGAGGATTAGTACAAATTTAAAATAAATTTTTATCCGCTCCGCCTACAATAGACCCAAAGCCTGTTTCCTAGTTTTTATTCATGCAGTTTCTAGCTGCATCCCGTGTACTAAATCCAGCCTCTAAAGCTTCAAAACTTATGTTGAATGGACAAATTTAGCAATGTTTCATTTGAACCAATTACTGTGTACTTGTAAGCCTGGAGTAGACCAACAAATTAATCAAGGATCGCGATAGCGATCCTTATGTAAGCCTTGGCATGAACTTCTATGTTAAAAGTCAAATTTTGAAATCCCATACTTTCGTTCAGAATAATTGAAATAGACCAACGAAAGTCGGTATTTGGGGTCGTGTCGCAACTATTTCACTGCATTACAAATTGTAATGACAACAATCGAACCGTTCGGTGTCCACAGTATGGCCAGTTCTTGTTGTTCTTGTTGTTGTTGGGACTCTTTGCACTCACCTGGAGATCGAACCACTGAACCGATTTTCAAGTTTTATAGCTTAAAACGTATGTATGAACAAGGCCTAGGGTCTTCCCGCGCTATTTTAATGTAAGTACCATATTCTTGTGATGGAAAGCTAAATTGGCTCGAAATGTTGCTCTCACCTAGAGATCGAACCAATGATCCGATTTTCAATTTTCATATCTCTAAATGTGGGTATTAACAACGACCAGGACCTTTTGAACACGCTTTTAACGTGACTGTAGTATTCTCGTCGGCAGAGCATTTATTATTGCAGAGGACTGGGCAGAAATCATTAGGTGAAGTAACAAATTTTTACAAATCTAGCAAAAAACATGAAATTTGGTACACAATCTTTCTCAGCAGTACAAATCGAACCAGCTATGGAGCCCCATGAAATAACCCCAAGGACCACTCCAGAACACCACCCCTTCCCCCAGCACCCTCCTGTGCCCCCTCCCAGAGGCTTGGGCAACAAATTCTTGCAGATGAAGCTAAATACATGAAATTTGGTACACAAGTGATTTTAAGCAACGTAAATCGAATCAGCCATGGAACTGCCATGATATACTCCACTAGGGCTCCAAGGGCCCCCAGCGCCTTCCTGTGCCCACTCCCTGAGGCTTAATCAACAAATTCTTGCAAATCGATCTAAAAGCTTGAAATTTGGTAAACAAGTCATCTTAGCAGTACAAATCAAACCAGCCATAGAACCCCGATGAAATACCCGACGGACCCCCAGCACCCTCAGTTTTTCCCTCTGCCCCATCCCAGATGATACAGCAGCAAATTCTTGCAAATCTACTTAAATCATGGTATTTGGTATACAATTCCTTTTCAGCAGCATAAATCGAATCATCCATGGAACCCCCATGATGTACCACCCAAGGGCCTCCAGTGCTCCCAGTCCTCCTCCGTGAGGCTTGATCAACAAATTTTTGCAAATCGAGGTAAAAGCTTCAAAATTGGTACACAAGTCATTCTTGGCATTACAAATAAAAGGAGCCATGGAACCCCCTTGAACTACCACAAAGGGCCTCCGACGTTCCCTGTGCCCTCTCCCTGATGCTTGACCAAAAGCTAAAAGCTAAAAGCTAAAAGCTTGAATTGTGAAACACAAGTCATTCTTAGCAGTACACATCGAAACAGCAATAATCAAATTGATTATTAAAAAACCTCTCCTATAACAGTGATTTTAAGATGATTGCAATATTTTTTTCTTTATTATTCTTGTTTAGCAAGAAAAAAAATAGATATTGGTTTTAAAAAACGCTTAAGCACATGAAATATCGACGTAAGCCTTAAAAAACTTAATGTTGTAAAGGAACTTTTCGGTTAGCTTGGTGCACTATATGGCAAATTGGTGCCCGCCATTTTGTTACGATATCACTGCTTTGATTGGCTGACACTTGGCGGGATCTTTCAGCCTACTTGGTTTTGTTTGTGATATAACTTATTTTGTAGTTTCTTTTCTGGTTGCATCGTATTAGTTAGCGGTTTAACGTTCTTTCGTCGGTGCTGGGGGTGGGTGTGATATCACTACTTTTGCGAACGCTTTTCGCTCAATACATGGGTTAGGCTTGGAAACCACTTACTACTTGCACTGGCTGAAAGTTGGCTGATTTTTCACCCTTGTGGGTTTTGTTTCCGATATAACTTCTTTTGCATTATTAATTTTTATTTCATTTTATTATTGCCAGTGGCTAGTTAATGGTTTAATGGATTTTTTTTTCAATTGACAGTGCGTTTTACTTTTAGCGTGTTTTGTTATTCATTTTTGGCGCATTTTTGACAGGGAACTTGTGCCCAGTTGTCTGTTGTTTCGCTATTTTTTTTTTATAAAGGTACCTTTCCAGATGTGTACGTCATCTACTGGTTTCAAGAAAATCGTAAGTTCACCACGCATTTTGATACATTTCTTTTGAGCACAATACGTCGCAGTTGATATACTACCATAACCAACTACTGCTACGTCAGTTGTATGTGAATAGTTTTCTGGCCACCCTTACGTAATAAGCTCTATCCGTAATAAAATAGCAGTGTTATTTTTCTTGGCTTTTGTCCTTTTATTAGCTGTATGTAATGCAAATAAAGCCCTTGTCATGATTCAACACATTGCTTACACAGGAATTAACTTTTCTTTTGTCTTGCTTTATCAATGTTACTAACAATGGAGGGGCGGTGAAAATTTGGATAGCAGGTGACGTGCTCACAACGTTCATAGAAATAGTATTACAAATGAATGCAGCCTTTGCTGTTAGCTCTTCTCCAGCTGTAAACTATAAAAGAGACTATTCCCAGTCATGTGTGAACTGAATGACAAACTTCTGCCAGATTATAGCAGAAAATATTTTATCACAATGGCAGAAATTTGTATCGTCTAGCCACTTGCTAGTGCGTCGCCGCCATGGAAATTGTTGTAGCTTAATTGTTAGAACATAATTGTTAGTGTAATTGTTGTCAGATGACGACTCACTAGCACGGTGTTACGGTTTTGTATGTGTTACAGTGGGTAGTGTATTTGTCTTTAGGTTTTGGGGCGCATGGCATTAGGCTGGGGCCTCAATAAAATTACAGTATGGTTCACTAGCAGACTGTCTCTGTTAATGTAGTGAGCTAAGACATGATTTCAACATACTGGTGTAAATTTTCCATGCGGTAGAAATCTTTGGAAATCGTTGGAATCAGGTGTCTTGGGTCCAGTAACGAAGAATACCACAACGTTAAAGTTTGAGAAGATGTCGTTTGGGGAGAAAACGTGCCCTCACCAACTTTGATTTGGATTACTGGCTGGCTAGCAACTACTACTAGCTGAGGTCAGAGCTCCCATGTTATTTCTCGTAGGGAATAAAAACACGTCAACAGCTCATTAAGAAAAGTTTGCGTATCTTAATTTTGGCACACAAGTAAATTGTAGGACGGGGAGTGCCTTTTTGTAAAATGGGGGTTGCAGCTAGAAGCACGTGACCCTGAAGTGGCGCGGAAATACTAAGTTATTGTTGTAACCATTGTTTGTATTGTCATCCAACAGTTGTATATAATATGCTTAAGTGTTATAGGTGCACCGTTTAGTAATATTTGTAGCGATTTGTGTGCTGTTTGCGTGCAGTTTTTCTCTATTGTACACATTGGAGGGCGCACCAATGTGGTTCTGGTGGCAGTGCAGCTCGTTGGAGAAGTTGCCTCCAGTTAGTGAGTTTGTACTCCTACAGTACAGAAGGATTGCTTGGTTGTTTACTCGGATTGGTCATGCGTCGGATGTTTTGCCTTGTGCACAGTAGGATGCGGCATACAGGAACAGATCAGTGTGCAGTGTCCGCAGTTTGCGTGCAGCTTGTGTGCAGAGTGCAGCTTTACTGTTTTAGTTTCTTTTGTAGTTTCTTTTATCTGTAGTTTTGTTTTGGGGTGTGTGGCCTCGGGCCAGAATCCCGAAATAAAATACCCATTCCGGCTCACAAAAACAACAAATCTTAGTAAGAGGCTGGGAGTCTTTTATTGCCAGAAAAGTTGGAAACAAAATGCAGATCGTGAGCACAGAGTCTAATCAAGTATGAATAAAACACATTTTTTTACAGAATGTCTTGGTAATGTGCTAAGTTTGCTGGTTAATCTAGAAACAAGTGAGTGTGTCGCCTCCAAAAGATGATCGGCAAACTAGATGAAATTAATTGTGATTGAGTGAGCAATTTCAGTTTCATTGTGTAGACTAACATAACCACGGGAGGAGCACTGAAGAGGCATACGCTGATTGAATGAGCGAAGTGAAGAAAATTAGCCAGTGTGCTCAAAAATGGGATTGAAAAAAACTTAAGCATGTAAAGCACGCATATACAATAAACCAAACCGTGTTAGTTTGGCTGATGTAATGGTTAAATGGGCAATGGCAATGGTGACAATTATGAATGTGTTAATTTTTAGAAATAAAATTCTTCCAGAAAAAAAGGCACAGATGAAGATAAGATGATGTGATTTTTTGTACATTCACATGCCTATGAAAGTTGTGACATCCACCCAAAACCAAAACTGGTATAAGAGAAGCCGCTATGTTTCCAAAAAGGGTTGGCCTTTACCAGTAGTGATATCATTCAACCAAGAAAAGGCCTCCAAGGTTAATCCTAGTAGCCAGCTTAATCTCACCGAATAATACTTTCGACGTTAAATGAAAACTTGAAGATTGCTACCGCACTAGCAATGTTCTAGTTTTCATTTAACTTTAGACTTCTTAGTAGACGCGATTAACTTGGCTAACAGGATTAACTTTGGTGGTCTTTCCCTGATCGATTGATAACACTACTTTCAAAGGCCGATCCTTTTGTAAACTTGGCTGCTTCTCTCAAACACGCGCTTAGACGCAGACCAAATCTTCCATGTTAACACCCTTTCCCAGGTCCAGGCATGATCATGCAAAAAATGGCACTACAATAGTGTTTTTTGACCGTACTTTTTTTATTTACCCTAAACGGATAAGTATGAAGCACCGACTGAGAGGCTACTATATACATCGAGATTTCTGTAATCCTAAAACGTATGATGCATGCAGTCGTGAAACTCCGGGTGTGGGCTCATTGTGTGTGCGACCACACATGCCAAGACATGCACGACGCATGCGCTAAGCTTTAACACGGAGGATTTGGTCTGCGGCTATGCGCTTTTAGTGGATCATTCTTACCTCGGTAAATGAACAAGAATCACGTGAAACAGTTTCAAACAATCCATAGGCTAAAGTGCAAGGATTTATTGTTAAAGATCAAACCAAATGATTATTACACATTTAGCTGGAATCTGCTTTATCCCGATGAGTAGACTTGTTTATTTAACTTTCATATCATCAAAGGAGTTTTTTTTTTAATTTGTTTAAGTCCGTTACCTTGTTAGGTCGTGGAATTACATCCGGCGTCCACTTGGCTGGTATCCAGCGCTGTGTGGGTTAGGAATTGACCAGTTTGTCTTCTTCATGGCAGATGCTCTCCTAAAGTAGTCTAATGAATCGAAAGAGATGAAAATTGTTGCTTCTGTCCTAGTAAATGCCGATTTTTCTGTGTGACAAGGCTTCATAACATTCAGTTAATACATAATAATTTTGCAATTTGACGTAATGTCTGTTAAAGATCATACAAAATTACTATTGATTATTTCTGTACTGTTGCCTTCGTCATCACTGTAGCATTGTGTTTTTTGGGGCTGAATAGCCGTGTTGGTTCAATGCATGATAAGTACATCAAATCAAATAAAATATAGCATTGCCGTAAAATGAAAAGTTCAGAAAATTAAAAAAAAAAATAGAAATTGCCAGACGTCAGTGTGTGTTTTTTTTAGTTTTGAGTTTGACCTCATTTTCTCTTGGGTTTCTGGAGTTCCAGGCCCTACAATTCTTTCTTCACTTCCCTCTTTCCTTTCAACAACGGTACAGTGAGAACAGTCCATGTGTTTCGGATTGCAGGCTTGCCGGTGCAGGGAGTAGGAAGAAGATTACGGACATTTACTTTAGTATTTTGATGAAAAACTGATTTCCTTGATGGAGGGGAGGGGGGGGGGACGACGGTCCTAAACAGTAAAAAAGATCGAATATTTCCGAATATTTGAATGCTTTTTTTTACCCATCTTCCGGTACTTAATAATTAATCTACATAATCTCGACCCAAAATTCTGTCGGGGTAGGGTATATGATGCCTTAAAGAGTTTCTGAAGGTGCAATAATACAGGTATGTTACACAATTTTAGATTACCAGTTATCACCTGCTACCTTCTGCTAAAGATGAAAAGAACTTATTTCAAAGTCGTCTGAGTGGTATTTGCCACTCGAACGTGACTATACCGTAATTGAACTGAGATTTACTTGGTTGAAGTTCGAGTGTCGAAATTGATTTGTCAAGAACTTCCATAATGCACGAATCATTTCTTGTACCTGAAAGAATAAGTGAGTAGACTTTTTCTGTTGCTATTTGAACTTCATGTTATACTGCCTCACTGGGAACTGAACCCTCAACGATTGAGGCCAAAGGTCAATGGTCCCCTCCCTACTGTTGAGCCTTACGGTCATGGCTTCGATTCGGTAAGTCAACCCCATTTGGCTTACCGTCCTGTAAAAAGGGTTAAAGGCAGATTTGAATAGGCATTTCTTGAATGGCGATAAGTGGCAACATTTTCAAAAAATTGGAATAAAAGAGTGGAACATATCAACATATAAATTATGCTTTTACTGTAAGTTTATTTGACCTGGATATGCTTTCAAGATATATGAAGGAGGCCATCGAATATGTACTTTTATAAGTTCAACATAAGTATTGGGGACTGACCAATGATTTACAACCAGCTAGTAGTTTCATTCATAATCAAAGCTGTTCGACCAACAAAACTATTACATATAATAAACAAACCTAGCCAGAATTTTACAACACTTTATGGGTATTGTAGTATTGGTTATATACTAAGTCTGATTACTGTGTCATAAACCTCTCGGTTCATGTGCCCTATTCAAAAGCTACCAGGTTCGCGTTTGCCATCCTCACAAAGTTTACTTGTGCACAATGATGGCACCTTACTTGATGTATGGGGCCTGCACGTGTCGGTTTAAAAGCTTGCAGTAAAAGTATTACATTGTCTACTTTGTAAGCCTCGATTATAATTGCTTACTAAACATTCTTAATGTTGCAGATTTATGTTTTAGTTTTAGTTTTAGTTTTAATTAAGTGTACAGGTTACGAAGTAGCGTACTTGGTATGAGTTTTTTTAAATATTTAAATTACCAAGTACTTTGGTTTACTACAAGATTTGTTTCTTTTTTTGTTACGAGTAGTGATATTTTAAAATTGAAAGATGGCAGACTTTCAGATTTCACTTAACGCTCATGATATTAAAAGTTAAAACGGAATCTGTTAAACCAAAGCGAAGGGTAATGGTCAAGCCTGATAAGGAACGTGAACAAGTTTTGACAGTAAGCGTTTTCACAGCGTATTTCTTAAGTCATGGATTATCATTTTACTCTTCCTACTCGGAAGTCAGTCAGCTAAGTGTACAACAGTAGGTGTAAAGGTTGCATGAAGACACACACAGACATGCATATTGCAGACACATGCATGCCCCAAGTGACATCATCCCACCCTACTTGGCATGTCCCCATGGCCCACGCATGATGTTAGCCTATGTCCCCACATAACTCCACGGGGACCCCTCCGTCTCCTTAGCCGATGGGATCACCCAACATAATGCAACCTCTTCACCCCGATGCAATATCAGTCCTTGGTACATCCCTTCACATCATCAACCAACGATGATGTACATGATGTAATCAACCATGTGACTAAAAGTGACCTAAACGATGTCACCTCCTACGTCATACTCCATAAGCAATCACCTCAGGAATCACCGTGGTGCCCCACTTCCTCATTACCCCATGGGCAACTTCCACGTGACATCACGTAAAACCACACGGCCATAATGACCTCTTTACGTGACATAATACCTCAATGCGTACCTCATTCACGTTTGCAGGATACGAATACCTTCTTTAAAGACGTTACGAAATGTACAATAAAAGAAATAAAAGTGCATGGGAAAAATGAATAAAGCTTTCCAACATCGTTAAAACGTATGTAATGCATTCAGCGTTCTTATTTTCACGGCTACCATTACATTTTAAACTCGCATTTGGACGAATTCTTGGAAGATGGTTGCATTGAAACTATATAAAAAAGAGGTCTCACCCTCATAACAAAAAGAGGGAAAAAACGTTACTGCAGTAATCATGACTATTAACGAATATGTTACATGCCAAGTCTTTACATCGAGAGGGTCATGCCATCCAGACAGATAGAAGATGACACCGTGGTCCTCAAAAGAGCAGCTTAAATAATGAAACCTAGTTTCAAAGACTGATCAGACCTATTTCACTACCACAAGACGATCAATGAAGGGATTGAACTACGATGGGTTAGCATCGTATGATACCAAGGTTTTGCTGTAGAGGAAGAAACTTCGTGTCCAGTTCAATGCTAATGATACCCTGGTTTACATCACCAACAGCGGTCTCAATTCGTTGATTGAACTTAGGTACAGTGAGTGGTGCGAATTTTACAAGCACACGATAGAAGTGCATTCTATCTGTTTTATTATTGAGCGGCGTACATAGGGGGCGAGAACAAGAAAATTTCGACATAGGGGACTGCTTAGATATTCTTCAGTATATTCAAACCATTATCGAATCTATGTTCGGCAGTAATAAACACGTCCCTGAGTTATAAATACTGATGTAAAAAAAATTAATAAAAAAGTGGGTAGACATGAAAAAAGATAAACAATCCTAAGGAGAATATCTTCAAGAATTTTTCTAAACCATGTTTAAACTGTTTAAAAGTGTCAACAGCTACATCACGAAGGTTAAGAATTAGAAAGTTGACGAGGAGTCCAAAGATTAAAAAAAATTGAAATACGAGGAGGAGAGTGATGATGATGACAAACATGACAAGAATGAACTCAGTGGCTTATGGTCCTTGGGAGATTCGGCATTGCCAAAATTTGAGGAAAAAAGAAGAGTGGAACATTTCCAGAGTTTCGTTTCATATAGCTCAATACCCTCTCCAACAACATCAATTTTATGAGTTTGTGTTTGCTAAAGCCATGGTGCCTGATAAAAAAGAAAGAGGGGTAATCAAAAGCATCAACTGGAAGACCGGCCTATACACTGGCCATAAGCCGTTTATTGACACCACGCAAGCTGCCACTTCAGGTCTTGCTTTGCTCTGTAGAAATCCGTTTGAATGGACAAGTGACGGACGTGTCGTCAGAGTGTTATCCACCCAAAACCAAAACTGGTGTAAAAAACCGCCAAGTTTCCAAAAAGGATCGGCCTTTGAAGGTAGTGATATCATTCAACCAGTGAAACGCCGCCAAGGTTAATCCTTTTAGACAAGTTAATAGCACCTACTAATATTTAGAAAGTTAAATGAAAACTAGAAGATTGCTACTAGCGGTAGCAATCTACAAATTTTCATTTAACGTCCAAAGTATTATCCTGTGCGATTAACTTGGATAAAAGGATTAACCTGGGAGGCTTTTCACTGGTTGAATGATATCGATACCTTCAAAGGCCGATCCTTTTTGGAAACTTGGCGTTTTTTGTACACCAGTTTTGGTTTTGGGTGGATATCACAACTTTCATAGGGCTGTGAACCTGTAAAAGGTTACACCGTCTTATCTTCATCTGTACCTTTTTTTCTGGAGGAATTTGATATCAATAAATTTTCATATTGATAATTTTCAAATTTACCATTGCCAAATAGCTGTTCGATTAGCCAAATTGACATGGCTTAGTTTATTGTACGAGCATTCTTCATATGCTTAAGTTTCTTCAATTCCATTTTTGCGGATACTAGCTAACAACCACTGAATTCGTTCACTTCGCTCACTCAATTAGCGCATGCCCTTTAGTTGTTTTGTTTATCCTTGTACTTTCCCGTTACTTTTTCAAGATTTCGGTAGCATTAGGATTTATTCTCGACATGACAAGCCATACTTTTTAGTTATTTGCAGTTGATAGACACATGTAACTTAGGATGTGAACACACATAAAGTCAGTGCACCATCCTCTATTCCACTCTACCTTTTTTTGAGGCATTTAATGTCTATAAATAATTAGCTGTTACAGCAGCAAAATTGAGAATTTTTTTCGTTTGCTGTCTTCGTTCACATTTAGTCATGCAGAAACCCCCGTTACTAAAACAGCAGAACGCGAAGCATTTTATTTTTTGGTTATTAGCAAAAAACCTGCTTGCTCATGGATGCTCCTCTTGTTGCGTAACCATCATCTAACGTGCATCCCTTTATTCTTACGCAATCCACATCAACGTAAATTTTGTCTTTCGTTACAGTTCCGCTTTTAGTTCATCCAGACTTTTACAATCATCTGACGACCAGTGTTGATTGTTCAAGACATTGTTGCTTGAAATAGTTGGTTGCAACTTGGAAAAGAAACGAAATTTAAATTCCCCGAGGCGAATTTCAAAATCCTCCCACGCATTTTTTCTGACCCATACAACCCCTAAACCAACAAAAGGACCATGCTCAGATCGCCATGCATCCGTGTGCCAAAGTTCACCATGCATCCATGTGCAAAAGTTCAGCTAGGTTGGCCGTCTCAATTTTGGGCTAGCCATGAGCAAAAAGTCTATGGGATTTAACATGGGAAAAAACTTATTTGCTAGTCAGCTAGCTAGCTAGACAGTAACATAAAAATAACGTTATTGACGCATCTTTCTCTCTATGAATGGTGCACACCCATCCTTTAACTTTTAGTTTTTCTTAATCTCTGACCCTTTCCCTTACATTTTCCACAATTTGAAACATTTCAGTAGCATTGGGATTTATCCTCAACTTGCCAAAATATGCTTTTATTTGCTTACAGTTATGTCTGCTAGTGAGCCGCCTTTTTATCATTAACAATCAATTTTTTAACAATCGGATGTTTACAATGGGATGATCTACTGTTACTTGGCGGCGACACACTAGCGTGTGTTTAGATTTGCACATTTTTTTTCAACATACCTAAAGCTAACGATTACTTGTTTTGATTAAGGTACAACGTGACACGGGACACTTAATTTTCGGTGATAATGAAGCCGTGGAAATATTCCAAAAAGATATAGTGTTGGGAGGAACGCAATACCGTTGTTGTAATCTGCTAACAAAAAGACATACATTTCTTAATGCAAGTCTTTTTGTTAGCAGATTTTGTCCTCGATACTGCGTTCCTCCCAACACTACAATTTCTTAATGCAACAGCCCAATGTCCAGTCTTCATATAACCCAATCGGGACAGCGTCATAGGACTCCATCTGCACAAGGGTCCATGGTCATAAGGGTCCGGTCATAAGGCCCCTAATGTCATAAGAGTCCACAGCCACAAGAGTCCAAAGACATAAGAGTCCTAACGTCAACACCTCCCCCTAAAAATACTTATCCAAAGTCATAAGAGTCCCAATACAGTAAAGCCAAAGGAGTCCAACGTCATAAGGGTCCGTGGTCATAAGAGTCCGTCATAAGGCCCCAATTACTAACCCGGTCATAAGAATCCACTGTCACAAGAGTCCCGTACACAAGAGTCCAAATAACGTCAGTCGAAAGAGTCCCCCGTCATATGAGTCTAGCACAGAACAGTCATAGAGTCCCGCGTCACAAGAGTCCCGCGTCACAAACGTCCAAAATTTCGAAACCGGGTACCGTCAAAAGAGTCCATCGTCATACGATTCAGGCCAAGGAAGGAAAAAGACTCGGACATTCCTGAGTGAAGGGGAGGTGAGGATAGACAAAAAGACACACTAACCTTGGTCTTGGCTTGGTGAATTAGCGAAGCAACAATTCGTCTTTTCTTGTTGTTTTAATTATTTAATGTTTGTTACGGACCTTTTATTGGCTTGGCTTGACTTGACTTATACAAGGGCAGAACAGTTAAAAAGCTGATTGGCAAAATAATCTTTGGCATGCTCGCTGCGGCTAAACATGTAACATCAGAAACCGCAATTAATCACAAATTCCTTCCAATTTGAAATGCATCATTAAATTTAACTTCTCCTGATTTTGGGAAGAACAACTGCGATAAGTCTTAATTGCTTATTAACATGTCATACGTGCTTGTATTAACAGCTACGGCCATTGTCCATTGTTACGCGCACACGCAGTTAAAGGTAGTATTTTTGTAAAATTTCTACCAGAATTTTTTCGCGTTTTCGCCCTATCGGTTTTTTTTTCCATCAACATGTCACGGTTTTACTAATACTCCTAGACTTACAACGTACCGTATTCCAGAGGTGCCCACCGGGGGGAAGGGGGAGGGGGACGAGAGGAGCATATCCTCGTTGCCCTTTTTTGGAGGGGGACGATTTCTCCCCCCCCCACAAAAAAATTATGGCTGACAGGACTATTGTTTTTATTACTGTTGGTTTTTTTTGGGGGGTGGGGGAACGAATTAAGTTCCGTCCCCGTCCTCTCCCAACAAAAAAAAGTTTCATGACTGGTTGGCCTACTATTGGCTGAGTGAGGTGGAGGGGGAATCCCTCAACCAATAGGCCAGCCAGTCGTAAAAACGAGTTTGTATCATTATTAATACCATAATCACAAAATGAAAAATACAGAATATCGTATGCAGCAAGCCAATTATGTTAAAATCCCAGTAGGCTTTAACAATTTTCAAATTCCAATACAATTTACGATACAATTAACATAAAGTTCCGACATGGCACACTATAATTGCTCGCTGATCACCAGTGTATCATGTGACGTATTCATATTTTTATATTCGTTCAATTTTTTTCACCCCCCACCCTTCCAAATTAAAGAAAAAAGTATATTTCGTAACATGATTAGTTGGTGCCCAAATAATCATGTTATGAAATATACAACTTTTTCTAAAATAAAAGAGGGGGGGGGAAAGAGCTGTTAAACAACTCGGGTGGGGGCAACTCCTCATGGTCGTTGGGGGGGGGGGGGTGGTACCCCTGCCGTATTCCAAGGCTTAACATTATTTTACCGAAGGTACCGGCTGATGACTTTTTTTCTAGAATTGGTAGCAAATCGGTCTGATAGGTAGATTTTTATAGCAGCTCAGCCCGTTGTTTTTGTTTTTTGTTAGCACCGAAATGTCGCAGTCCGGGATTTGTGTACGGCCTCTTACCGAATTAAAAAGACAGTGCGTCATCATGGCATCTTCATTTTCCCTAACCCTCTCTGCTAAAAGAAAAAAAACAGCCCTATCGTCCCCCCCCCCCAAACCCCACCATTCACAAGACCATGAAGAATGCCAAATTTTATTTCTTTTGTTATTGCTTTCTTAACTAACAATGTTTTCTTGAAAATATGATTAAATATATGTATAAGTGAACAGAAACATAAATAAAACAACCTCTTAACTTCCATAAAATGGCTATTGAAAGAGTTCGATATTCAGGTGTATTATCTACGAGTAACACAATTCAGGAAATACTGTTTTGCATGATTGGTCCTTCAGTAGAAAGGAAGAAGAACCAACTCCTTTCCCCCCTTCCCTCAATGGTTAAGTCCCGTTTCTCCAAATTCCGTTTCGCCAAAAAAAAAACAGATTAACAGCTTTTGCCTCAGGGGCCAGTCCCATTTCGCCAAATCCCGTTTCACCAAATATCGTTCACGAAATTTTAGCCACACGAAACATTTAAAACATTTAAACACGAACATTTATAACATGATAATGGTCCGACATTTATAGATAAACACCCGTTTTGCAGAATCCCATTTTGCTAAATAATTTGTTTTAAATTATGTGCCGCGCTTTCTGCGGCTAAACACATAACATCAGAAAACACAACTTATCAAAAATTACTAACAATTAGGCATGCCGTTTTAACTTTTGAAATGTTACTTTTTTGAAGAATATTTTGATTATGAGAAACGGGATTCTGCAAGACAGGAATTCCCGTTTGGAAAAGGTTAACCATCACGTGTATAACTAACAATTCTTAAAAGAGAACCTTGGCATTGACGTAGTGACGCCCAAACATTCTAAACAATTATATTTAAAGCGCACATTTTTCCGTCTATATTGCCAGTTTTCAAAACGCTAATAAACCAACTTACCGTATTCTACCACTGCTTGTCTTTGTTAAATGTTTGCCTTTTAAAGCCCCATTACATAGAAATAAGGTATTAAATTTCGTGTACGTAAAATTTTGTCAAATTTGTTTTGGCGAAACGGGATTTGGCGAAACGGGAGTTCACTCACCCCCTCAATCTTCATGGCTGAATTACTTCTGCTGGAGAATTTGCGCAATTTTCTTGGCTTCTGTCGTCATGTTACCTTAATTCCAGATTTCGTCAGTCATTTATCGTAAGAATCCGGAGTTACAGTAATTCCGGGTCCATTAAAGGGTTTGTACTTACGAAAAATCCGGAGTTATGGTAATTCCGTGTTACTTCAATTACTTCTAGATGTAACCATGATGAAATGTTTGGGAGTTTGGTTTACGTCCTCTCTTAAACAAATCGTACATTGCAATTACGTAGTAAAAAATTCTTTGAACTGGCTACATATTATGAAACGTGTGTTTTCATCTGGAGATGCCAAAATCCTACTCTGGGCATACAAGGTCTATGTGCGCCCCCTACTGGAGTACGCTAGCCAGGTGTGGTCCCCAAACCTTTTACAGAACATCGACCACGTGGAGTCGGTTCAGCGTCGGTCTACGAAGTCTTTAACCGGAATGAAAAATTTAACTTATTAAAGCCGCCTCCAGCTATTGAACTTAGATTCCTTGGAATTACGACGCTTGAAGGCAGATCTAACCCTAACTTTCAAGATTTTAAGAGGTTTCCTTAACACTGATATCCCTGTCTTCGAATTGTCCACGACGAGACATACACGTGATACATATTTAAATTAAACAAACCGGCAGCACGATTAGAGATGCGTAGGTCATCATTTGCGGTGAGGGTAGTAAACCCATGGAACTCGCTCCCTTCAAAAGTGGTAACCGCAAAAAATGTTAACACTTTTAGGCACCTCTTAAATGAGGTCGACCTTAAATATTTTCTGAAAAGACCAGAATATACACGACCCACTGAGAAAAAATGAGACAATTTAAATCCACTACATTTGCTCTCCATGCTAATGAAAAAACAATTTTAATACAACGGGAATAGTATAAGTAGCCGACAACCCTGCTGCTTTTATTGCACTTCTTTTTTTATTTTTTTTTATTCCATTTTTCATTTTTACATTAGGTTTGACAAATGGCTTTGGCCATGCTTTACGGTGCATTATTTTATTGCTGTTGAAGAATTACTGACAATGATACCTGGCATTGCCCCTCACTTGTCCCTCACGTTTGGCGATGCCATCGGGGACCATTGTGTCCCTGGTAGGTCTAACCTTGGTGGTAATGCATTCGTGACTCCAACCTCCTTCCATCAACCCTTCCTCTACAGCCGATCCATTGTCTTCGTTTTAAACTTTTTAAACTTTTAAATTTTGTAATTTAAATTTTTTTTTAATTTTTAATTTTAACGTCGGATGGCAGTTAGCGACCACCAGGTCCTTGCCATTCCGGTTGCGTTTGCAACAAACTATTTTATATTTATGTCAATGCATCGGGACTAAGTCACAAAAAAACCGGAGTTACGGTAATTCCGTTTTACTGCAATTCCGGATTTTAGCAAGCGGTTTTAAAGTAAAATACGTTTCCGAATTTACGGTCATCCCGGATCCCCTGTAGGCGTCTGTTTTTGAGAAAAATGCAGAGTTAGGTAACTCCGTGTTACTACAATTCCTGATTGTTTCGTACACTTTTAAAGGAAAATACGAATCCGGAGTTACTGTAATTCCGGGCAAGCGCAGGGGTCAGTATTTAAGAAAATAACGTAACTCTGTGTCGGTACAATTCCGGGCCCCCAGGGTAATTTCGTGTTAACACCAATTCCGGATTATTTCAGACACTTTTAAAGCAAATTAAGAATCCCTTAAGAAGGAGTATCATTCGGGTGGGCGGAAAAAAGGTCCGGGGAAAGAAGACCTTTTTTACCCGAACCTTTTTTCCTAGGTTCGTAATTCGAGGCCCCACACACAGGTCAGTATTTAAGAAAATCCGGTGCCAAAAAATAACGATCGAATATCCTTATATTCACCATTAACAGGCGTATTTCAGAAATCCACCCAAGTGTAAGTGTAGCTAAAGGTGAATGTGAGGGTCAAAACGCATTATAGAACCCGTAGATGTTAGGACACTCACATTCGCTTTTGTGGCTGCACTAAAATTGTTGACCCTTACCTTAGATGTTTGCGCTTACATTTCTCCTCTCACACTCACACTTGAGTGGATTTCAAGAATACGGCTGTAAGTTGATTCATATAAAACAGCGGGGAAAAATGGGGGAGTGAAATGTGGTACATAAAAAAAACCTGGCCATGTGCGTATGAAAATATACGGCAGGACAAAATGAATCTAGGGGGAAAAAGTCCAAAGAAAAAAATGGACAGAAAAAAATCCAGGAATAAAAATCCAGAGAAAAAAATCCAGACGAAATAAAATCCAAAGGAAAAAGTCCACGGAAAGAAAATCCAATATAATTTTTTAGCTTATTATTTTTTAATGCAAAAAAACTAAGAAATGATATCAGTGAAAACGCGAAAAATAAATAGTATAGCGTGGATGTGTGCCAGGGGCATGGTAAAATACTACCGTGAAATTGTAGATGTGTACAACCGGTTGGTATAAGTGCATTTTTTTGTCAGTGTTAAGGCGTACTTTCACGCGTTTTCACAATGGTATTTCAAAGCTAAAAAAAAAAGAATAAATCTGAAATTTTCTCACATCGTCGGTTTTGACTGCATGTCGATTCGTAACGAAACGGTCAGTAACGAGAGTTCAGAAATTACTGAAACAATAGTTTCTACAAAGGAAATTATATCCATTCGGCAACACTGTCTCGGGAACATCTAGCAAACTGGGATCCATGTAACATGTCCATTGATCAGCTTTTCCCTCGGAAATTCCATTCTACATCCCACAACCACCCTGCCACTCCTTTCTCATGTTGTTTCCGGCCTTTTTTTGTTTTTTTGGTCTCGAACCCGCATGTCGGGCAGCAAGGCGTGGGCTTGTCCGCCGTGCTCCCTAATTTCCGATGCCAAACACCATGTTCGCAACAACGGCACGCGGCTTTATCGAAAGCCACTCAATTGATGATCCCTTGCAGTGTCTGGCAATCTGAGGCCCATTGCCCTTCACGACCGGTTGCTGTTTCCGCGTGGTGCAATCACATCCTGCTATCCCGCACCCAGATGCGGGTTCCGCGGGTGTTGCACAATATTGCACAACGTTGCGTCATGTGGCAACTACTTCTCGATCTTGCATACATTTGAGCAGAAGCGATGTGCAGTGGTCACGCGTGGCCGTATATAATGGCCTACCCGCCGCATGTGAAGCATTTCTTCGACCAGAAGCGGGCAAACAGGATGATGGCTGCAGAGGCGCCGATGGACGACTTTCCCAGCTACGCCGTAGTAGAGAAGTCTAGGGCCGGCAAGAATCGGAGGCAACTTCATCGGGTTTGGACGGAAGAGCTGAGCGAGTACCAGGACAAGAAAGGTTTCTCCGGACCTCCAATGGGCTACATTGGCAGATGCAACAAGAAGAGCAAGGAGTTGGATTTTTTCATGGAATTATTCGGGGAGACTGCAGATTTCATCATAAGGAGGACCAACCAATTCATGGACGACAGGGCCAGCAATGCCAGACGCAGCACACGGAACGTCACGTCAGCCAAGACACCAGGACCAAAAGGCAATGCAGGGACTTCGACTCAAGGGGAGCCACGTCCATCACCACCCCACATCACTTACTGCCAGTTTTTGCCACTCACTGGAATTCCGACTGAACCACAGCTGGGAATACCACAACCAGACGTCCACATGGAAGAAGCCGGGTCAAGCCAAGCACAGCCGCCAATGCCAGAAACAGATGTCGCCGAGGAGGAGGAGGACGAATCAGACTACCCATATTACTGCGAGGAAAATGAGGACTACTATGAAGGCAGCAGCCAAGAATCAGATGAGGATGAGTTAGATGACGAACTAAAAGAAACCGAGTCAGAGGACGATGCCGACGCCTGCCTTACGACGTCTAGCAGTGAGGAGGAAGCAGCAAGGCCAGACAGTCCATCACGACCGCTAAGGCCAGAAAGCCCACCACGACCTCGAACCTTAACAGAAACCTCTACTCCCATGCCAAGGCAATCATCAGAAGCGACGTTGCCCACATATGAGCCCGGTTGGTCGGTCCTACTACGTCCCACACCAGCAGAGGCGGTCTCGTCGTCCAGCCAAAATACCAAGCCAAAAGCCAAAGTCGCAACATCGCAGGCGCGGCCATTTATGAGACGAACCAAAAGAGGAATCGTTCCCTTCCCTCGGGGTCTTTCAGGTAGATTCGTTTCGTCAGATGAGGAGGAAGAAAGAGCCACCACAACGACAGCCAACGTAGTCGAGCCACCACCCCCACAATCACCGCCACCGTCACTGGAACCGAGTAAACTAGAAGCCATGAAACGACGCTGGCGAGTCGTACTGTACGACAAGATCTACAGAAGTAATATGTTCCCCGAGCCACCCGAGCAAAAAAGGACACGATTATTGCCTCCTCGAAGTTGCTACCTCCAGGAGATGCGCCACGCCAGGATAACCCAATATGTCAATCACCGTTTCAGCCAACAACAGTCTCAGCCAAGCGCTCCACCAGTACAATCCCCAGAAGACTCGAGAACAAAACCCCCAGAAGATCTGAGCACAGGACGGTTGGTGCTAGAGCAGATGTGTGCAGAGGTGGACAAGACACTCAGGAGCCAGTCAGAGTTCTCGTCGTCAACGTCGCCGATCCAGCCAGCGCAAATCCAAAGGGAAGAAGCAGGGGCTAACTCTAGCCAAGAGCCAGCTGCCAAGGAGACACCTTCAACGGTCGTATCGTCGCAACTCCCTCAGCCAGGGGAACAAGCAGAGGCCACTTCCAACTCCAACTCCAGCCAAGACCCAGCAGTAACGACAACCACGCAAGCCTGCCAAACATCGCCGAAACGGAAGAAACCACATCCCACTCCCGCTTGGGTACCATTGACGAAAGACGAGTTGCTGGCTTTCATCGGAATACTGATAATCATGGGTTACAACGACTTGCCGGAGATGGCGCAGTATTGGTCCACGTCCCCAGACCTGGGAAACCACTCCATCAGATCGACCATGACCAGAACAAGGTTCAATCAAATTTGGAACAACTTTCGGCTGTCCGAAGAACCGTCTTTCACTGGTACCGATCCCCAGACTGCATCGCCCACGACCAGGCAAGCCATGGAAGAGCAGAAGGCCAAGGAGGACATGGACGCAATAATGAAGGTTCGACCGATGATGGAGGCTATCAACCAGGCATTCCGCAAGTGCAGGAACCCCGGATCAGTTCTCTGCATAGACGAGTCAATGACTGCATACACTGGAAGATCCAAGATCAAGGTATACCAGCCCAAGAAGCCCATCAAGGTCGGCTTTGAACACTTCACTCTCTGCGACCCGTTCGACGGTTACATACTCAACGACGAGGCACACATTGGAAAGAAGCGCCACATGGCCATTGACCCCGCCCAAGACCCCGCTAAGGAACTCGAGAACAACAAGATGGCTCACACAACGATCTACACCGCGCGCCACTACCTCAACCAGGGTTACACCATCGTCTGTGACAACCGCTTCACTTCGGCACTGCTGTTTCAGGTCCTCTACACCAAGCTAGGAACCTTCGGATGCGGGAGCCTACGCGCCAATGCTGCCGGAATGCCATACGAGTTCACGGAGGAGTTGCGCAAATTCAAGAAAGAGCACGAACGTGGTGACAGTATCCTGCGTCAGAGCGGCCGGCTACTGCTGAGCATCTGGTGTGACACCAAGGCCGTCCCTCTACTCAGCACCCACGTGGATCCCTTGGCCGGAAAATGTACCGTCGGAAGACTCATCGGGGGCCAGAAACACCTAGTCACTTGTCCACCGGCAGCCATGACTTACACGGAGACCATGAATGGCGTGGACATGGCCAATCACCTCATCTCCTCGTTCTATGTCGGCAGGAGGTCGATTAGATGGCACCGCTACCTTTTCTTCCAAAAGCTCAACCAGATTCTCGTCAATGCCAGGCTCAACATGGTCATGGTCTGCGGCCTCAATAGGGCTGGCAAACGCTCCCAGTTGACTTACCGAAGATCGCTGGCCAACCAACTCATCAACCGAGTACGCAAGACACGCCTCATAAGACTTCCAGCCATTTTGGGTACCAGTCATCGCCACGAAAAGAGTACGAGGAGCCGCAGATGCCAGGTGTGCAGGAAGTACAGACAGGAACGGCACGAGACCATCTGGTGGTGCGCAACTTGTCGCACGAACGTGTGCACGGACGAAAGCTCGAGAAGAAGGCACGGTGGACGAACTTGTTGGCAGCTGCATCAAGATCGCCTGGATCTCGATTTTTAGGCTGAATTTTCATTGAACTTGTATAGCTTTGTACAGCCAACGCCGAATAAACCTTGTAACCTTTGTTCAGAATTATGTTTTCCCTTTGCCTAACTGTGACTTTGACTTTTCAGGAAAAGACTAAAAGCCCCAAACCTCACTGACACTGGACCCGGTATTCGTCGTGGCTTCAGGTACTCAATCCGAGCCTGAAACCGCGACGAATGCCAGGTCTCAGGTGACGGCGGGGTGTGGGGTTTTCTTTGGGTGGAACTTAGCCAAATTCTCTGGGTATTGCGATGTTAACCGTCACCATAAGGGTTAAAAAAAAAGCCAAACTCCACCATTGCGGAGCTTGGCTAGTATGCGGGTCTCTTTTGATTCAGGGATGGTCGAGACCAAGTCCATCCCCTCAGTACAAAGTCCCATTTTTTGGACTTAGCCACATGCCAAGTCATCATCCAAGTCATCATCCAGTAAGGGTCATCCTCAGGCTTGTAAGTAGTGGTCTCTGCCCCACCACCACACCCTCATGATCCACAGTCATCGATCGCCTAACCTTCGAGACCAGAAGGAAAGACGGGCCTCAGGTGGATCACTACACTAAGGAACTCGTCGAAAAACACGAACGTCCCAATGTTCGACGCCTAGCCACCTCGTCAGCTAGCTAGTTCATGAATGTCTCGTCAAACACCCACTTTAGTATAGCACTGGCAACGCTCGAAACGACTGCCTTTCAACAAGTTCCAACCAGTCTTTGCTGCAGGTCCAATAGCTCAGCTACAGTTCAGAATGGAGTACCACTCGTCACCAAAACGAAGCCACTAGTCCAACTGCTCCGACCAGTTCCAAGAGACCTCTCCGAGCTTAAAGGGCCACCGCCACTATTGCCACTAGGTCCGGCAGCACTCTGGAGATGTACTACAGGACGAACCCACAGCTCACTGCCAAAGCGTTGCCACCAGTCCAAATGGCTCAAACAGCTTAGAACCTTCCAAGCCCGAAGATGAGGCCAGGCTGCTCGTCGCCAAGTCTTTGCTGCTGGTCCAGCGGCTCAACCCAGTTTAGAACGGGGATCTGCCAGCACGAAGGCAAGGGGGATCCGTCGCTCACCACCAAAGCGTCGCCACTAGTCCAACTGCTCCGACCAGCTCAGAGACAGCCCACCCTCAAGGGAACGAGTGCTCACCACCAAGTCTTTGCTACTCGGTCCAACGGCTCAACCCAGCTAGAAAGGCGTCCCAATCATCACCAAGCAAAGCCACTAGTCCAAATAGCTCTAACCTAGTTTAGAACATCGACCCCAACATCGAGGACTTACACAGCTCATCACCAGTCTCGCAATTCGGTCCAGGTTGACTTACGAGGAGTGGGGTCCGCTAGCAGGACCCACAACCAAAGCCACTAGTCCAAACAACTCGTCCAGTTCAGAACAGTGCACCCAAAGGACGACATTGCTCACCGCTCGTCTTGCTTACTCAGTCCAACAGCTGGTTTCGAAAGGCGTGCCGATTTCCACCAAAGCCACTAGTCCAAACAGCTCAACAAGCTTAGAACGAAACGTCGAACCTAAAGGCAAGGGATCCATCCTCACAATACTGGGTGATCGTCGATAGGACAGCTTACGTTTGCACCAGTCTTGCAACTCGGTCCGAAGGGTCGACTCTGGTTTAGAACGGGGATCTGCCGGCACGAAGGCAAGGGGGATCCGTCGCTCACCACCAAAGCATCGCCACCAGTCCAAACAGCTCGACCAGCCTAGAACGTCGGGACCACAGTGCTCATCAGCCAAGTCTTTTGCCACCAGTCCAATGGCTCCACTCCAGATCAGGATGGCAGATCCAAGCCCGAAGGCGAGGGCCCACCAATTCATCACCGAAGTATCGCTACTAGTCCAATGGCTGCAACCAGCTTTGAGCAAATGACCCACACGCCGTCCTCATCAACAAGCCAACCACTTGGCCGATAGCGTCACCGATGCATGGTACAAGGCCAACACCAGCAAATAACAACTCCACATCCAAGTCACAGAAACACCGAAGGGAATCGGGAATTTCTTTCTCGCAACAAACCCGGTATACTACCTGTAACCTACCCGCCGTATAGCCAGTGCGCCCGAGAG
>JAHWFP010096273.1:8373-46969 GCA_023313725.1 Lithobius niger
TTATGAGCAAGAAACTTGTATCGTTGTATAATTCCTGAGAAATTAATTATTAGCCCTGTCGCACGCCAAATAAATGTTCAACGTTGGTTTTAAACTTTGGTATCAAAGGCGTATTTTGTTTCAATACTAATACTGTTCTTGGTTTGCTTCAGTTGGCGAGAACCCCCCCCCCCCCTTGCATTTCAGCTCCCCGTCCCCTTCCTGCAGGTGCCGGTCCTTTCCATTACTCCCCCAAACAGCTCTAAAATTCGTCAAAACTTAGTGAGTCCGTCAAACGGTACAACACCAAACTAACGAGGTAAATAGTACTCGCTCTTAAAACGTGAAATGTGTTCCATTATTTTCAGACGAAGATGCAAATAAATTAATCCTTAATTTGTATTCATACGTCGAATGGCACCAGCAAAAAACTTGCTTTACCATATCGCACGTTAGCTTTACCACGTTTAGCGTCCTGTTTTGGCAAAATTCCATCAAAATATGTTGCAAGGTCTATAGAAAGTAACAAAAATCTCGTAAATGAATTTACAAGTGCTTTAAACACAGCTAACGATAAATACGATTTAACTTGTGACTCAGTAATAGTAACTCTATTCGAGGATGGTTTAGATTCTACAAATTTTTATTCAGAATTAAACCCAGTCGATACTAAAAAGCCGATCGTTCTTGCTTTATTAGGTAACGAACGCACAGTTCAGTTCAAACATACGGATGATTCATTCTATAAGGACGGAGTTAAAATGCCTTCGGGCACTTCTTTTGGTATTTCACCAACAGCGCAGAAAGATTGGAAAATTAGGATTCCAACAGTTGTAGGAACATTCGAATCTACAATTTGCTTAACATTTTGGGACAGCAAAAATGTTGTCGACCCGAATGCGTCACCAGCGAAACACGCATCGTTGGGAGAGCGAGGAAACTTGCTTACGGGCATTTCAGCTCAACCGGGCAACAGATGGTACAAGCAGCACCATCTAGCTTCCAAAGTTGGTACTAGCTGTGAGTCAGAGCAGCAAAGCAAAGCATCGCTCAACTCGGAGCGAACAGCGCCTAACGCTGATAACGTTCAAATAATCGAAGTTTTAAATAAAACTAAGGTTAAATATTCGCATCCAAACTTAGTGTTTGATGTTGGAAATATGTCAGAAATATGTTTATTTGACACAGACTCGTCACTTTCACTAATTACAAACATAGCAGCCCAACGCATGCTTAAGAATTTTAGCTTTAAATGTCATTTAATTGCAATTTATTTATTTATTTATTTAATCATTGCAGCGCCCACAGGGGCATTTAGCAATATCCAAATAACTCCAAAAACACTATAAAAAGGGAAAACAATCAATTTCCCACAATTACAAAGTAGTGTGGTTACGTTGTAACAATTTTTGGCAAGACTTCAATTTACTAGCGAAGACAATAGAATTTCTAGAGTTAACAAAGTCATTAATTAATCCATTCCACTCAATAATAGTGCGAGGGAAAAAATATGCCGCAAGCACATTTTTTTTACATTGGTACCTTTTAACCGTTTTACAGTTGTCGTGCCGACCAACAAAATCAGGGCGAATACAGAGATCGTCAGGATTTAGCAGAGTACAACCATGCACAATGCGAAAATAAAAGAGTCAGTCTATGGTCACGCCTCCTATCCGCCATCAACTGCCATCTCATGTCATTGCATATACTAGTGACACAACTATCCTTATTGAATGTTCCGCTCACCATCCGAGCAGCCCTGCGCATTACCCTCTCTAAACAATCCGTAAGGTTTTTCGTATGTGGGTCCCAAACTGCACTACCATAATCCAGTTTTGATCTAGTCACTGCATTGTAAAAGACTTCACGAACATTGGGTGTGGCGTCCTTCAAAATCCTTCGGAAAAATCTAATTTCTTTGTTTGCTTTCGCACACGGGCTACCAACATGATTCACCCAACTTAATTTATTATCGATAGTAATGCCCAAAGAAGACATGCTAGTAACAGGCTGCAGGCCAATACCCTTCAACGTGTAAACTGGAAAAAGCTCAATTTTTTTGTGAGAGATGTGCATGAATTTACATTTTGAGGTGTTTAGTTTCATTTGCCAAGTTTCGCACCACCTACTAATACTTGTCAAGTCAGTTTGCAGCATTTGTTCATCCGCTTCATCCTTCATAACACGATAAATGTAGTTATCATCAGCAAACAGTTTGTGTTTACACAAAAGAAGATCTGTTAAGTTATTTATATACATAAGAAAAAGTATAGGTCCACTGACAGACCCTTGTGGAACGCCAGAATCAACAACCACAATGTCAGATTTGCTTCCATCAACCATAATATACTGTTTTCTATTCCTTAAAAAACAGCTAAACCAAGAAATGATTTCCTGGGAGATACCATATGCCCTCAATTTGGTGAGTAGCAAATTATGTGGTACAGTGTCAAAGGCTTTAGCAAAGTCTAGAGACATCACATCAACAGAAAAACCATCATCAAGTCCAGTCGCAATGTCATGAACCATGGCAAGTAATAAAAGTTCACAAGATGAGCCCTTTCTGAAGCCAAATTGATCCTTGGAAAGAAGCTTCTCATAGTCTAAAAACTTAACCATCTCACTAACAATGATGTGTTCTAACATCTTGCAGCAAACAGAAGTGAGGGCGACAGGCCTATAGTTTTTAACTTCATCATGCCTACCAGCTTTGAATAATGGCACAACCGCTGACAATAACCAATCATTTGGTATTTGACCAAGGTGTACAGATTTAACAAAGATATAAACTAAGAATTTTGTACTAATGTCTATGGTGTTCTTGAGAGCTGTAGCCACAATGCCGTCAGGACCACACGCCTTTCCTTCTTTGAGAGAGGTAATCAAGCGACTTACCCCAGCAGGACTTATAATAATTTCATTCATTTTATTTTCAGTACGCTGAGCTAATTTTGGAATATCTTCAAGATGAAGAGTTTTTGTAAACACAGCTTTAAAATATGAATTTAGCATGTCAGTCCTAGCTTTGTTATCTGTAACATACTCACCATTCTAAGATAGACTTGGAACACCACAAATTTTAGGATTTATACTCTTAACATAGGACCAAAAACGTTTGGGATTTGAAGCAATGTCATCCCCAAGTTTCGCCATAAAATTCAGTTTGTTGGTTCGAATTTCATGTCTGATTTCGGCTCTCAAGGCTTTTAATTCAGCTTCTATGGTTTGCGAAGGGAAAAGATTAGCTCTTTTATATACCCGTCTTGCCCTCCTAATCTTCCGTCTTAATTCACAGTCCATCCATGGTTTATTATTACGTGGAGAGAAAAAACAAGTAGGAGTAAACTCCTCAACCACATCCTTCAGTTCGGTTTTAAAATACTCCCAATTTTCATCGATGGAGTGTGCATTGGCAGAGAGCATGAATAAAGTGTAGCAGTTTTCCAGCTTCTTGTTAACTTTAGTCCAATCGGTTTTTTTCTAAAGCAAACGCCTTACCCTATTTGATGGCTTAAGCTCATTTACAAAAGGAAATTTAATCTTTAACAGCCTTGTGGTCGGAAAATCCTTCCTCTACATCAACGTCGAGAACTCCTTCCAGGGAGGTAAAAACCAAGTCAAGCCAATTTTGACCATGTGTAGGCTTTGCAACAACCTGCTCAAGCCAAAGGAATCCATAAGCGTCAGCAGCTATTCAGGCTTGATGTCAGATGCAGTGTTCCTCCCATATTGGTCCTGCCACTTCAGATCCGGAATATTTAGGTCACCCCAATCACAATGTTTTTGGCATTTTCGGGAACAATTTTCCCAACTTGCGCACAAAATTTATTTATAGTATCTTCATCATTGCTAGCTGGGCTGTAAACGCAATCGAGCCAAAGTGGCTCTTTTTTCCCGAAGATGACCTTGCACCAGCAAGATTCAATGTCGTCATCTGTATCGACTTCATGCGAATCAAAAGTGTTTTTCACTGCAATTAAAACACCACCAGCTCTGCCTTGACGATCTCGTCGGTAGATTACGTAGTTTGCTGGCATCCAACAGTCGATATTGTCCTCAGGATCAAGCCAAGTCTCAGTGACGAGAATAAAGTCAAGATTGTGAAGACTTATCATTTCCTGCAGCTTATCTTCCTTGTTTCGTAAGCTGCGAAAATTTGCAAGGATGAGGCTCAAATGCTCTCCTCCTGTTTGTCCCGTGGAGTATTTTTTTTTGTTAGAATTTTGTTGTTCCGTAGGACCAGATCCTTTTCTCCTTTCTCCCTCCTCTCTTGCATTTGGCGAAGCAAGTTTTTTATTTCTTCCCTTTCCTCTCTCATTCTGTCAGGAGATATGGCAACCTGTTTCGTACATCCGGGCAAAACAAAGTCTTTACATTTAAATGATTTTGCCAATACGTACTGTTGCTCATCGGAAGATCCAACTTTAACAAGCAGAGGCCCGTTTGCCGTACTGGTAGGGTTTTTTTCCCCCTAATCTAAAATGCTTGGTGATCTTAACATCCCTCTCAACACCCAGCCGTGTTAAAATATTTCTGATAGCACCGAGGTCATGTGTGATTCTCTTTCCTGTATCCTCCTCCAAACTCTCAGGCATATTATAGATAACGATATTTTGCTTTTTTTCCTCCCTTTCTTCAATCTTTTTTATGACAAGGTTTTCGCACATTTCCACTGTGATTAAGCAGTTTGCAGAGCCTCCTGAAGAGTTTCCGGCAGTAACTGTAGCAAAGCTGAGAGGTCCCCGCAAGGAATCCCGCTCAGGCACCTCATCACTGCGAGATGTGGTAGGCCGTACATCAACTGGCAACAAATTGCCAACCAATTCCTGTAGGGCCTTTATTTCCAGTTTTGCATCTCTCAGCTGCAACTTCACCTCACTGAGAACATCTTCAAACTCATTTTTTTCCTGCACTAAGCCATTTAGTAGTTCAGTGAGGGCAGCAATATTGGCCTCTTGTTTGCAAGCCTTGCAGACGCATGTTAAACCCAGTTTGTTTGCCCGTACGTACGATTCTGTGATACTTTGCAAATAAAACAAAGTCATTGCATTTTTCGCACTGGATGAGGTGGTTTAAATCCTGCTTTGTTTTGACGGAGGTTTTCTTGTCCTTCACCACTTTGATAAGTATGACTGGACTGCCTTTCCTCAAATAGGGCGTGTTTGGTGATCCGCGCAACGAACTGCTCGACATGATGAAAAGAAACAGCAAGACTTTGAATGCAGTGTCATGTACTTCGCACTTACATGGTTTCTTTTCAGAGAATCCTCGACAGAGTATCTTTTACATGTGCTGGTATCTTGAAAACAGCGATACGTATTTCACATTTTATGGTTTCGCTCCAGATCAGAGTCAGTTTGCATCTACGGAACCGGGAGATGTGGAAATACAGCGTTACACTCGTCCCATTTAATTGGCTTTTCTCCAGATAGAAAGACGAATGCAGCCTTAAATATTTGCCACGTGTAAACAAGATCAAAAGAAACCAAGGAGACTTCACAAAAGCCAAAAATACATCAAAAAGTTCCGAAGAACAACAAATACGAAGGTTTCAGTCAGAAAGTGAAGGCTGGGTGGCACCGAGCAGTAAGCAAGATAGCGGATCGCAATTTGAAGGTCAAGCAGTCGCACCAAAACAACAAGTTTAAAAAGTACCAAAGGTTAAAACAACCAAATACGCACAAAATACAGTCCACGGACGTTCATGATCCAAAACCAACAACAGAAGATTAAAACATCCGAAAGCAGCCAAGACAGCTAAAAGTCGGAGAGCACAATTTATGTGCTCAACCAACCTTGGTACGTCACTGGCTTATTCTATAAACTAGCTATAGCTATAGGCCGATAAGTATAAAACAACGACTGAGGGGGCGCGCTACTATATACATCGAGATTTCTGTAATCCTAAAGCGTATGAAGCAAGCAATCGTGAAACACCGGGTGTGGGATCATTCTGTGTGCGACCACCAATAGCCACACCAGTAAATTTGGTTGGTGTCGGAAATCGTCAGATTAAAGCTGATAGGAAAATAGTAACAACTATAGAAAAATGTGAATTTTCTAGAAGCCAAGAATTCGTTATAGTACCTGATGGTTCATTTGGTAATATTTCAGTACTATTACGTTACGATTTCATGTCAAATAAATCGGATTCGTATTCGTTAGCATTAAACTGCCCTAATAACGTCTTAACTATCGGCGATTTAAAATTTCCAACATCAGCATCGCCAGAATTAGCTCATGTTGCTTATAATCAAAATAAGGAAATAATAAACAGAAAATTATACACCTGATCATATTTACGTAGCAACAACGTAGCTACAGATGAAGATAGTGATGGTAATCCTAAATTTGCATGGAATTGTACACTTGTACAAGAGCTTATAGACGTTACAGTGTCTTTGTTAACGGTTGAGGTAACTTCAGCAAACTGTGAGTCCAGAATTACCGGAAATCTACATTTTCCAATTCTTGAAATACAGAAGTATTACAGGAGTATTTATTTTAACATTTAACCATACCATTACTTAAGGTTCAGCCTTAATACTAAAGTACCTGAAGGGCAAATAAAAGGACGTCCACACACATAGATCCAGGACTACTGAGTGGCACCGTGAAGCCGTATCCCTACGGTTTTATTACAATTGATACGTTACATCATAGGAGTAGGTATGGTGCGCCCTCTGCACTGAGGGCATGTAACTGAATACACCACACTCACCTCCTCTACAAAAAAATTTATGAAAGTACATTCTATATACATAAATTTTCAACAAATTACTTCAAAATATATATTTATATAAATCGTAATAACAGGATAGATTAACGTTTTGCACGAAGAGATTCTTATGTAAAACATTTTTCAAATATTTTCAAACGGACATCTTCATAAAACAATTTCGAGCTGTAACAATATATAACAAATGTTTTTTTTTCTGTATAGCCTATACATTAAAACGGAGGCAGAAAAAATCTCCAAATGAATTTTTCCATTTAAATAAATGAAGTAGAAAAATCCTTGAAAACGACTTGGAATACCAGTTCTTCAAATAACTGCATCCTATGAATTTCAAAACTGCTTTATATTCATTGAAATTGAAACTTCCATGATGGAATTGAAACAAGTGGAAAAACTTCACAACCCCAATGCAATACAACAGCCCTGGACTTGAAAAGATACATTTAAAAAACACAGAAACGAATGGCCAAACAATATTCCCTGAATACTCTAAAAATTTATTATTGAGTATAGATCAAAAAACGTGTGGATCCTCTTCTCATTCGGAGCGCTGTCAAACAACTTCTCAAACAGCTGGAGCGCCCTCAAAACAACTTCTTTATAAAAAGAACACTTTAAAGTTTTAAGTGCCTTTCATACCCTACCGGGCGGACAGTTTGCTTTCCAGGAACGAAATTGTAACTTGACACTCACAACATTTAATTTCCGAAGTTACCCACCTTACGATTGCCGAAGACACCTTGTAATCAGAATCGCAACAAAAGAGTGCCGACGTCACTATACTATTACCGAAGTCTAATACAATTGCCGAATACTCGTACCGCATCGATTACGTCACCGGTCACTTTTCTCCGATGGACTTAGACTTGAACTACACATAACTACGCCCCTTCCCAATAGGTGGAGTCAATGCTTGCGGACCAATTCAATTCCTGTACAGGGCAGAAAGATAGCTGAAACCAGATTTCATTGGTTAATCAGTATGTCAGTAACCTCACACCACTTCCCCCTTGCTGTTATACGATTGGCTTAGTCTTAACGGAACTTTGCATAAGAAAAAGTGTCATTGCAGCTTGCCGGACTTCATTAAATATTCGTGCGAAGTTGGAAAAATTCGTGAACTCTGACGGTTTTTAATTCTGTTTCGCTGAACCAAAATGCTTCGAATTTACAACGAAAAGAGGCTTGCATTTCATAACGCTATCGGCTTTTTGACATTCGCGCACTTAGCACAGTAAGGTCTAGCTTGTATTAGCTTAACGAGTTAAAACGTAGCATTTTTTAAATAACGGAGTCCTGTGACGACGCAGTATTTTAGCAACGTAGTATTTTTCAGCAACGCATAATTTCATACAGCAATTTAACGTAGTGTTTCACGCAACATTTTAACATGGCAAACGTAATGTTTCACAACGCAGTGCATTTATGGGAACGGTAACGGACGTTTAGTAATGACAAGTTGATGGTGTAACGTGTAACGGTGTAGCGATATTAACTTCGACTACGTATTTTATGATAACACATTTTCGTGAGAGCGGAGTGGACGTTATTTGGGACGGGCGGCCAACGTTACGCAGCAGCATACTTCACCGCAAGTCAAAAAAATGTTAGTACACATAACAAATTCACTTAAAGAGTTCAGACTTTGGTTAGACCATTAAGTACTTTAACAAAACAAAAAACGAATATTAACGTTTTAATTAACTGCTGTAACTAATTTTTACAGAGCTTCATTATTAACTCTTAGTAGCCTGATACCATTCCAGTACATATGTATTTTTTTTTATTTATAGAAACCCCTACTGATAAATGATTAGACTACAAACCAACGTAATAACGTTTTGTTGGTTTTACCACCTCATAATGTTTTAAAAGTTGCCTACAATTTAGACAGTAGCTCCTCAAACCTTTTTAAAATAGTGCTACAAACTTGTGCGTTTTAACACTTATTAGTTACAGGATTGACAACATTTAACAAATCCCTATCTAGCTATGGCCATCATATTAACATGCGCAAAAACTATAGATATTCAATGCTCCCAAGTTTTTGCAAAAGTCTCGTACAGGCCTGTTACTTGCTCCCGCATTACAATAGGAATTAAAATAAGCTTTCACCAAATTTCTACGGCTTATTGACTTAGTGACAAATTCGCTTTAATCTAAAAGTAAAACTCTAGGTCTTCATTTTCTACTAACTCAGGAAGCCAACCCGACATAGTAAAAGTAAACCACTTTAGATAACATTTCCAGTTGGTTTCACACAGCAGTTAATGATAAGACTTAATAATTCTACATGCCCAATATTCATAGTGGCGGAAAAGTTTTTCTGGAGGGTTCACCATTTCCCCGGTATTGGCGAGGGCTTCACACGGAAGCTAGACGAATCCCCTTACTCACCCCCACTACAAAAAAAAAGCTGTCAACAAGTACTAAATCGTCCAAGCCATATAAAACCGACCTCCAATGGAGGGTCCACCCTATACCCGGTACTGGTGGAGGCTTCCTATGAAAGCTTTAGGTGGCTCCCCTACCAAAGACAAATTAATACAGCCTAGGCAATGATGCACTGTTGAGTCTGGACATTTTACAGAATCAAACAAAACCATATACTTTGAAATCACAACCAGAAAGCTGAAATTAACATTAAAAGCCAGAAATCTGTTCAGGTGTTCCATCATAAGCTTTTACCTTTCTTTCGGTTCAAACTTATGATAATCCGAATTACATTGTGTCAACCATTGGGAGGTAATCTGTTCTTTCCAACCTGGCCAGAATGACAGACCACCTTTAACAAACCCTTAGCCCCACACATTCGACAGGAATACTTCCCGTTCTTATACTTAGGTCTAACGTAACCTAGTTTATCACAAACGTGACAAACAACGCTTTTCTTTCTACTGTCCATACTAGCTACAGTTTTTACGTAAGAAACTTCAGTTCTAGTTCTGAATCCAATTACAAGATTAAACTCTGCTCCTAAAGCCAGAGCCAATAAACATGCTTTAACAAACGTTAGGGCTAACTGCCTAGATAAACTATTCTGTATTTCGCCGAACCTTAAGCACACCACCAGGCGGTTCTATAAAACCTTAGGCAAACCTTCATTTTCAGTTATGAACGTCTTTACTGACTTGCCTAACTGGTCTGTTTTATTAAAACAATGCTTATAGGTAATGCATTCGCCTTCAGCCAAGCTCTCGTCAACCAACTCAACAATTTGCACAAACGTTTTAAACAAGAAAACATGATACAAAAGCTTAGCCTACGAATTGCTGCATACATCCTACGTCCGACGCTACTCAAAACAAATTTAAACTAGTCGTACACTAGGTAACCAGTTGCAACGGAAAAATAGCTTTATCCCGTGGAGACGTAGAGGAACCATTTACCTAAATTAGCATTGAAACCTTCAAAACGTTTTCTAGCAATTTTACACACATGAACTAGATCACTTTAAATTTACATATTCAAATAATCTAAATTATCTTGAACATTTTAAGTAAACCACATAGCCTAGCTATACAATTGAACTAAGCATTACCACTTGACTGTATCTCTTAGTCAAAGTATTTTAAATTTACTTGTCTTAAACTCATTTAAAGTGGCACTATACCGATTAAAATGCGAACGAAAATACTGTGGCGCCATCTAGCAACATTGATATTGTTAACTTTTATAGCTTGCTCGCAGGTGCACGAGGATGAACCAAATTTTCCCTCAATAATTAAGGATGTCGTGGCTTGTTTGTTTCGTTAAAAGAAATGCCGTTATGTATTTCTTCGCTTGATGCAAGCAAACGCTAGATGATACTACACAGCGCTGGATGTTGTCAGAATTCGTCTGCTTTCAATCGGTGATAGTGCCACTTTAAGTATAATTTTAAACTTGACTTTTTTCAAGCAATACACAACTTAGCCTACTTTAAGGCCTAAGTTGATTTACCATATTAGATTATACTGAGTCTAATTAATTTAAGCTATCAATTAGGTTTTACAATACGACCCAAAAGTTACAAGCCTGCTTAGCAACTTAAAGCAGCTTTTTTAAGCTTAAATGGCACACTCCTTTTGTAGTATATTGCCCATTCATCCGCGAAAGGCTGCCTGCCCAAATTTAAACATATCCTAGCTGTACAGACCAACTTAGGCACTTGGATACGGGCACACACAATTACACTATAAGTTTCAGAAATCAGCCCCGACTATTCTGGCAACAAGAAATTTCTGAAAGACTAATGTACAGTACCTTGTGTTACGAAGCCATGCATCCGAACACCCGCTGAATACCAAAACGTAGCTTCCAAACAGCTGATTTGAATATAGCATCCAAATGTGGTTTCTTGCAGTGACGAGGGAAGACGGCGCCGACGCTAATTCTTTACCTCTCCCACCCAAGAAAAAGGATAAACAAATTTATGCCTAATGCATATTAAATAATTAGGACTTTTAAATTAAGGCATAATCCCAGCTCGTCGCCAATGAAACGTATGTGACATTTAACCGTACCATTACGTAAGGTTCAGCCTTAATACTAAAGTGCCTGAAGGGCAAATAAAAGGACGTCCACACACATGGATCCAGGACTACCGAGTGGCACCGTGAAGCGATATCCCTACGGTTTTATTACAATTGATACGTTACGTCATAGGAGTAGGTATGGTGCGCCCTCTGCACTGAGGGCATGTAACTGACTACACCACAGGATCACCCTTAGAGGCGGTTGCCGTAACAATAAGTCACCTCAGAAAAAAAATTACCATGCAAAAGGAACCATGCTACAGTTAAATAGTAATGGAACATTGCAGTGAGCATTAATATATGCAGTGAGAATTACTATTACTGCGCGAATTATTATATATAATGATAATTATATTTTCTGGAGGCATGCTTGCTCAAAAATAATAATAATACTAAATAAATAAAAACCGGAGCAATTAAATTAGTGAAATTTATCATGTTAAAAAGTAGCAATGTTTAACACGCAAGCAATGTATATGAGTTTTAACAGGTTATATCAACAAACAAACAAAAAAAGAGCCAATGCCTCAAAAGCAAAGCAAGCATTAACAAAAATCTGTCTACACAGGCATAAACAAAGTCAAAGGTGACCACCCAAATATTAAGTTCTACTTCACGTACGTTTCCTGTACGTTTTGCTCATATTCTTGTTAACACGACTCCTACAAGTATTATTCTAGAAATATGTAGTAATTTTAATGGATTTAATGTAGAACTAAAAGCGGGTACGATTTTAAACACGTACGCAGCCACTGCGAGACTACGATTACGATGACGCTCCCGTAGACTCAGTAGGAACGGGTAGATCTCATCGAGATATCTCAACAGCAATCCAAACAGAACAAAAGCTCACCGGAAGAGCCAGCTAAGGGACTAGCTGACGCTTCCAAGTCTAAATCTAAGGAAGAGCTCGATGCAAAATGGAATGTTTTGAAACATAAATTGACATTTACATATTTAAGTAAGGAGGAAACTGAGGAATTCCTAGATATGTTAAGCATTTATCAGGAATCGTTTCTAAAAAAGAAATAAAAAAGGATTTCGTCCTTGGTTGTTACCAAGGATACGAAATTTTCGATTGAAAACCTTCAACCAGTAAACAATTCTCAACCAGTATGCTCCAAGGCGTATAGAGTCCCATTTCATCAACGTCAATTGTTAGATAACTATCTTGATCAGCTGCATAAAGTAGAAAAAAAAAGAAAAAAAAGGGGGTAAATCTACAAGGCTTGAATTCTGTAATTGTAAGCATTAACGTTCCAATGCCCACTGTGACTGAGAGCATGCCGCATCTCAGTAGCACCAAATATTTACTCGTTTAGACTTCAAATTTGGATTTTATCAGTTTAAACTACTGAATCAGCTGTGCTTAAAACAGCATTTAGCAATAGGATACCTTTATTATGCCTCCTCCTTAAACCCCAAACTCGAAAGAATCTTATTACAACTGAGAGAATACGAGTTCATATTATGTCGCAAGTCAGGTCGACTTCTAGCAGTTTCCGATGTGTTGTCTCGTATAGAGATACCAGTCGCTGTATTAGGCAGCCAATAACCCGACTAGAGACACGGCGAAATCATAAAACGTCTTAGACATTAGTCAGCAGAGGATCAAATTGAAGCCTCAAGTTTTATAAGGACTATTTTGGAATTCTGTATAGAATTAGGCTAGCAGACCCATCTGAAGGGCGTATGCATAACTTAGCACAGATGAGTAGATCTAAAGACTTACTTCTTTGTTATTCTGAAGTTGTTTAATGCCCTTAGGCGCTACAACTAATTTAAATAAATAAATAAATAAATAAATAAATTTCTACGGAACTCTTGCTTACACGACTATTTTCAACACCAGATGTCGTCATTGAGGCAGAGCATAACGTGCTTGTGACGCTTATAGCGATTAAGTTGGACCTACGCACCTGGAAATCTCGGTACAGCTTAACGAAACGTTAAAGGAAGCTGAAATAAAATTATACAGATACATAGCGCTAGTGTTGGAGGATCCAACAGACTATTTATTGAAGATTCAGCCACCAACGTTTACGCCTTCCAAAACGACGATGCAGAAACGAGCCTTACCCTCGTATACGTCCACGCGTTTCTCGACGCGCGTAGACGCGGACACAGAAAGGAAAACTGGTTTCTTCCCTGTCGCTTACCCATAATCCAGTGCGAATCGGCAGCGCGTTGGAGTTGGCATAGGCTCAACTTTTGCGCGTGAGCCGCGCGGCAGGACGGGTTTTTCTACCCTCCAGCTACTACGAAACTGGGTATTCAATAGGGGGATTTATAAATAGGTCAAGTCGGTCGGTCATTCTCTCTCCTTTTTACGCGTGATCGTGGACACACCAGCGCTGCTTTCTTTTCTGTGTCCGCTTGTAGGCGTGTCAAGTCACGCGTGGACATATACGAGGCGTAACTAAGAAACGCAAACGCGTCGAGCCAAACGGCCGCCAAAATCGGCCGCTCTTTTACAAAATAAATACCACAAAACAGATTACAGACCTAATAAAAAAAATGCTTAGTTCTATGCATGGTTACGATACCCGTAGCAGTAAGATTACCAGAAATTAGGCTGCGTCGGCGATTGGAAGAGGCAAACGCACAGATTAAAGAACTCTCCGCTTACAGATACGTCACTCGTACCTCAGCCAGCGCTTCAAAAATGGGGCCTCGTTTCAGCAACGCGTCGGCGCGATGAAGCATGTTTTCGCACTTTATTCGCCAGATGTCACTAGCAGATAGCAGAAAGTGAAACTGAAACACACAAACGATCTAAATACATGCTCGGCAGGCTGGCTGTTCTCACAGCGCATGCGTGCGTATTTTCTGCGCTAATCGTTCTAATTATACCGCGTCCTCGCGGGCGATTGCTGCGCCAGCTGGCGAATCAAGTGCTAAGTATGACTCAGCAGAAACGAAAACAAGGTACCACTTATCGCGCGAGTGTCGTATCTGTGAGCGAGAGTTCTTTAAGCTGTGGGCAAACGTTGAAGATGAGTAAGTCTTTGTGTATCCAACGGACAACACAGAAAACATGGCGTCACCGTGAAGGAGCGTTCACGCGCTCTGCACGCAGGGACCCTAGTGAGTAAAATCGGAAGTACCTTTCCGAACCGGAGTACCTTTCCGGAGTTAGACTTTCTGAAAAAGATGATTTTATGGCTGAAATGAAAGATAGAATTATAAACAAAATTTCAAGAACAAAAGGGGTTATTAAACATTCCAGTTTATGGGGATATAATAAATACGAAATTACGAAGATTCTTTGGAAAGCAGTTGCTGTGCCGGGGGCAACTTTTGCAAATTCAACTTTAGTTTTAGGGTGGGAGGTACAGCAACAATTAGAAAGATTTCAGGATGAGTTGGGCAGGTCGGCACTAGGAGCGAATTGTTTTACAGCCTGTGAACCTGTGAAGGGAGATATGGGCTGGTCGAGTTTTGAATCGAGAGAGGCTTTAAGTAAAATTGGGTTTTATGGGCGGATTAGGTTCATGAGCAACCAGAGAATGGTTAAGAAAGTATACGATTACATCTCTACTTGGTTTAATAGGGAAACTAGATGGCTTAGGAGAGTTCGGGAGCTTTTTCAGAAATACCTTCGGGGGAAAATCTAAATTGTGTAACATCGAGTCATGCTTGGAGAAGTGCTACACGCAAGGCAATGAAATTGAGGGAAACCGCTTCATGGAGGGACGGTATGGAAAAAAAGAGCTCTTTAATGCTTTATCGTACTGGGGAAAAAATATTGGATGGGAAAAGTATCATGAAGGCAATTGGGTAAGTGGGATTTTTTTTCAGACTAGGGCAGGAGCTCTGAATACTAGAGAGATGGTTGGGAAGATGGAGAGTGGGGAGGGTTTGGACATCACGTGCGGCATTTGCGGGGAAGCAGAAGAAAATCTACGTCACATTCTGATGGAGTGTGAAGGGTTGAGGAACTTGAGGGGGAACCTTTAATTAGATGAATTGGATGAACAGGAAGGGATGCATTGGATGCTTGGGTTTTGCAATTCTGATGGGGTACAGGCTGGGGGGGGGGCAGGTAATTGAAGGGACAAAAAGACTGCTTGCGGGATGGTGGGATAGAAGAGGAGGATGGGAATAAGGTGTGTTTGCATGTGTAGGAGTTTATTGTTGTTTTTTTTTTGGCTATTTGCAGTCACATTTTGTGTACTGTAAGCCCCGCTTCAAAGGGGAAGCCACCATCATCATCATCATCATCATCATCACCACCAACGCATGATTGCTAAACCAGTCACCTACGCAGTTTCGATTCTCACAGTGCAGGACACTAAACATATTTACATTGCATAAATACATGAAAATAGCTTAAGGCTATTATGTTTCAGGATGTAATGTAACAGAAACAGACTTGAGACAGAAACTTGTAACTTGTTTTAAGAAAATACTATTTTTTGAAAATAAGTAAACATGAAAATATGTACAAACGCAGGAAAATACGAAAAATATGTATAAACACATATAGGAAAATAGCATATAGAACGTAAATTAATGAATATTTACAGCATGACATAAGCATATAATAAAAACGTAAAATGAATATGACAATATTTACAAAACTATGACATAATATACCACAGAATATAAAATAACGTAAATAAAAAATATTTACAAACATGTCATATGAAGATTGCAACAAAATAATACGAAATAATAAACCACAGGAAAATCAAAACATTGGTTTAGTAAAATAAAAAAGAAAATAATACGACATGGACATCATAAAATAAAAACAAATCCACATTTGTATTAATCGCAAGTTACAGTAGGAAAGTTAAAATTATTGAATGGATAAAATTTAAGAAAATTAAAATGAAACAATTTTGACAGAAATGAATTTCGAAATTAAAACCGAAAAAATATTTTGACGAAAATTATGTCTTTACGGTAAATTACGGTTACAAACAAAAAAAGAGAATTAAAATAATGTTGCAAAACATGGTAAATCAAAATAAATATACAACAACATAAATCCAGGGTACTGGTAAATAAATAAATGAAATAGAAATGGCAACATAAACAAAAATAATTATGTCAATTCTGGAAGCGATTATGGGTCGACGCCACTAAAATAGGCATTCAGAACACTCAAATAATAAGAACGCTATCAAATAATATCACATTGATGTCGGATATACATGAAATACCTGAAATAAAAGATCAAAATTAAGTACATAATAACATTGTACGATCACAGATTTAAGAAGTAAATTTAATAAATTTAATGTTTGGTCATGATAAAATGATGGAAAAGTGAAAAATAAAAATAAAATAGGGAAGTTTAATTTTGGAAAAAATTTAAGATTTCATCTAGAAAGTTAAGAAATTAATAAAAAAATGTAATCTGGAAGAACTTTCAGAAATAAGTGATCATAAAAACATGATATTTCCCATAACCAATAAACTCTTTACAATATGTACAACCCTGATGTTGTTGCATTCAGGGCGGTCGATATCAAATTCGACCACACTGCTTCCTTTAGCGGGCAGTTGATACGACAACATAATAAGCCGCTATCGTTGTCCAGGGTTGGCGCCACAGGGGGAGCAGGGGGGGGGGGGCGAGAGCCCCTCCCCCCATCGGGGAGTAACTGATATTGTCGTCGGGGAAAAGCCAGAATACGAAATCTACATGACTACATAAAATTCGTAAAATTTCGGGGAAAAAAGGTCAAAATACAGTTGCCGGTTTGTTTGTTTGTCTGTTGCTATCTCATCACCGCCATAATATTTAAAAGCTGTTTTAGCAGAAAAATTAACTAAATATGTATAAAGTTAAACTTGTTAAGGATTCTAGCTTGAAGCCATGATACCAATGAACTGAGCGAAAATCGTAGACAGTAAGTTGCTAGACTAAAAATTGATTTGCTGCCTTAGACTGTCAACGCCATGATTTAACAGACATCTTAGTTATGAGACACGTTTCGGATGCCAACGCCTTACCAGTTATCTCTAAAAGGAGAAGGCCCGATTTTAAAAGCACAACGCACAACGGGAAGTTTGTGAGGAGTCAAACACACCCCAAACAAACGGAGCGATAGCAGCCCAGTGGTCAAGAGTCCCGGCCTCCCAACCAAGAGGACGCAAACTCAACTTCAGCGTCTAACCAATACAGAACTAAAAAAAAATCACTGTTTGAGGTACGACTGTTGTTTTCTTGTTATAGTTGTAGCCGAAACGTCAGCTAAATTTGTACAGAAAAAGCTTTCCTGCCAAGTTTTCATCAGTTGAAGTCTGATAACAATTAATTCCACAAAAACCGAGCAAAGAGTTAAAATTGAAGAATAGTTGTCGATTTAATTTGCTAGTAACTCTTTTCCTCTTAGCCCATCGCCACCGTGATTTATAACTAATTCTCAGTTAATTCAGGAACGTCATCTGAATCTTCCGCCATTTGAAAAGTAAACAACAATATTTTTCAAACCTAAATTATAAGTGTTTGTTAACGTTAAATTAATTTTTTTTAAATTTAAATTCACCAGTTAATTTAATTTGTAAATATAATATATAAAATAAAAACAAAATTTTGGTCACAATTAGGTTTTTACAACCTCTCATGCTAAAGAATTTTTACGAAAACATCCAAAATTTGCTTAAGAATGTGGTGCAAACGTGTCTCGGGAGTCGAAAATAGGCCCTCAAATAAAGTAAAATGCGTCTGCTTCCGGGGCCTGCTGGGGAGCTTACAGCGCTCACCCAGAATCCCAAGCTGGTTGCGCCGGACCCCTGCTGAAGTGGATTATATTTCAATAAAAAAAATGTTTATTTTCTTTGTTGGCCCCCCCCGCGGTGGGGGAATCATTGCCCCCTCCCCCCTACCTGGAGTTTGCTGGCGCCACTACTGTCGTTGTCATCTTGATTATCTTAAATGAAAGATTGAATAACAAAGATTAATTTTCTATTCATAGAAATTATGAATACATGTGAATTGACATGTACTTGGTTCATTGTAAGTATAACTTCGCATATAGCGATACATTCTGTTACCTAAATTTCTCTCACGTTCGTAAGAGCAATATGGAGGGAAATAACTGTAAATAGTATATGGGATTATGATGTTCAAGCGTACAAATGAAAGCTGGAACATACTCTTTCCCGACATAAGTGTTATAAAATGCATGACGTTTTGTGAGTATTCCACCCCCCCCCCCCCTCCCCCACCCCTGTTTACAGAATTTAATAATTTACCTGAACAAAAAGTAAACTAGCAAAATATCCAAATTTCATGAAGTTTAAAACCACTACTTAGAGTTCGAACGCGCAGCGGAAACATAATTTTCCTACGCGTAGAGAGCCTAACCATTTTAGCGCGTAGTTCACGCTACCGCACTCGTTGCGGCTAATAGTTTCAAAACAAGAAATTTTGCAAGATAAAATTCCGATACTTACCGGATGGTTACCGGACATTTGAAATTAATGTTTTACACTGTTTAAACTTATAAGTATTATATAAACTTGTATGGTAACTAAATTGTACGAAAAAAAATTAAGACCACCCCCTCCCCACTAAAATTTTCAGAATTTGAAATTTTACTCACACTCTAGTTAAGCTAGATAGCATGTTATTCTTGAAACAGAAACGATGCCACGTAAATAAGTAATAGGCTATATAGAAGTCCAGTTTTATTAACATGGTTTCGGACTACCTAGCTCAGTTAAAACTATTACACAAATAAATAAAACATCAGTCCCTTTCATGAATGCGAAAAGAAAGAAAGAGAAGAGCGTTTGGGGACATTCATTTTCTTAAGTTAAGAAAGAAACAAATGAAGGTCCCAGACAGATGCTACATTAATTATTTTAAAGGCATAAACTTTCAAACGTCATGATAAAACGGAAGTTGGACGAACTATGCATATAGCTATGCTATACTATTTAAATTTTACATCCATAAGGATACGAATTATAAAATTCAATCAGGAGTTATAATAACCAATATTGCATTTCACATCCATAAGGATATGGATCATGAAAGGCAAATTGAAATTGCATTTAATTTATTTTAAGATCAGTTCGTACAAATCCCTTTTAATGCTTAAAAGGATTAGCATTACATTGTTCAGAAATTTTACAACATATCAATTAATATAAATTGATTTTATATCATTTCATGTAAATATAAAAGGCTTAAAATATATAACGCCTATACCACTATAATTGAAAATAACCATTTCTTCAAAGTAACTTGGGTTTACTTTTGAGAACCATTCATTTAATGATAAAATACTTTGAAAAAAAAAGAGAGAAAAAAAGTATTTGTCGAAAATGACGTACCTATTTGCCCAAAGGGTAATAATGTATTTTCAAATGCATACACCGTATTAGATTTTTTTATGACTCATTACAGACAAATAATTGAGCTTAATTCGCATAATATTGTGATAAAATTTGAATGAGTTCTTGGAAGTTGTTCAAAAGGAAATGTTTTGCATAAACGAATTTGGTATTATCATTTCCACTTCCAGAAAATTAAAAAAAAAGTAATATTTCATAACCATTATATGAATGAAATTTAATTGTGAATAAGTTTTCTTACCATATTGTCCATCGTGACAGACAGGGCAGTCGTTCTTACAGGGACGGGGACGCTGGCACTGTGGAGTTCCGCTCCCCAATGCACCAGCATTTATTGTAGTCAGGGCATCCGGATCGTACACAGGAGCGACGCGGATCAATTCTGGTAGTGGCGCTAGCTCTTCTAGTAGACAGTCCGGAAATAATTCTGCCAAATCTTCCGGCAAGTTGTCGTTTGGCAGCGCAGCATCCTGCTGGCGGGTAATTTCCTGATACCGCGCCAGAGCCGATGAATGTTTTGTTGTAGAAAAAACAAATTTTCCGCATTTACCACCTTCCAAAAGTAGGCGGAGAAATGTTCAGTCCCTTCCGGAAACGGGGGAAATGCTACATATCTACAATGTAGACATTCCCTTGCATTAATAGGGCTATACCCTAAATAATGCGAGCTCAGCCTTAATTGCTGAGCCTTCACAGATTCCTTGGGCGGTGCTCCATCAACAAAAATGTTCTGCCCGGGATTTTCAATAATCAACTCCATATAAGTCGGAGGACATAGTTCATGGGGTCCTCACCAGGCAACATCGGTCCGATGCGGGCATTCAGGAAACACGGCCGGAGTTAGCTCACAATATAAGAAATGGTCGATGCGTACCGACAACAGCAGAATATTGAGCGACAAGATCCTCAGACAGTCTTTCATGTACCGCGGCATGTTCTTAGCAGCGCTCCTCTCTTTCTTAGGAGTAAGTTCACGTTTCTTCTAGGGAGGATCTATTGAGAGCGATAAAATTTGGGGAGCAAACGAAAAGAACAAACGGTCAGGTTGAAGCACACAACTTCGTGTGCGGGTAAAATCGCCAAATTTTCTTAAGTCCAAAAATGTGACCCAGAAATGGACATTGGCAAAACCAATGGGTGCAAAGTTCAGGCTTGACGTCACAAAAAGGGGGCTGTCTCTTTTTCCTAGGGACCTACCTCACCCCCTCTGCTCTTATAGTGACCATCAGCTATTAGTTACATGGCCTAGACCAGGCTACATTTTGAGGTCAGATCAAGCCGACAGGGCCCAGAGCCGTACCACAACCCTTTCAACCCACCGACCCCTTTCGTTTATTACCACCCTATTCCCTCAGCTAAGAGAGTGAACGTGCTCAATTGGACTCATCAGCAAGTGAAAGGGATGGTCAAAGTAGGTCAAGATGGCTCACCCTTGACCACGACAACAGCTTGCTGCCAACCTAGAAGCTAAAAACAGCAAACTCACTCCATAGTGGGAAAATACGGAATTATTCTTTTGAAATATGAAAGAAAATTCAGAAACATTACATTGAAAAATAAATAATTTATTTTATGTATAATGTCACTAACAATTACAAAACTGTGTGAATAATTGTAATATGTATTATGTAACTTGGATAAATATGTAAATGTAACATAACTCATGTAGTCCAAAATTGATGTATTTTCAGGAAAGGAGCAACATACTATGAATTTGGTAAAGTGTCAGGATGGCAGATGAATGGAGAAAAAGAGGCTAAATCATAGAACAGGGATCGTCCCAACATGATCCAGGACTATGAATTAAAAGATAAGTGGTTCCTAGCCTTGTGGTCAAAACAAGTGTGATTCATACACCCCACCCCTCCTTGCCACAATACACATAAAATTAATTTCCATTGACACGACGAATAAAAAAAAAACATTAAACTGTCATAAATTAATGGGGCAGTGCAAATTAATTGCTATTGAAAAAAAAAAGGCTTTGACATTAATAAGACAAATACAAACAAACTGTCATAAATTAATGGGGCAGTGCAAATTGATTGCTATTAATGAGAAATAAAAAGAGAAAAAAGGTTTTGACATTAATAAGACAAATATTAAAAACATTAAACTGTCATAAATTTAATGGGGCAGTGCAAATTAATTGCTATTGATGAAAACAAAGAAAAAAAAGTTTTGACTTTAATGAGACAAATTAAAACGTTAAATTGTCATGAATTAAGGGGGCAGTGTAAATTACTTGCCATTAAGAAAAAAATAATAAGATTACTTGCTGTTACTAATAGTAGGCACACTAACTTGAACCAAATCAAAGTAATTCAATGAAAAAAAATAATTGCTGTTACTCGTAGTAAGGCACACTTAACGTTAAAATCATATAAAATGATTCACCATGTGAATTCAAATAAATATCATAACCATTAAAAACTTACGGTCGGTCGGTTTGTTTATATATACGTCTTCTCCTCAGGAAGTAGGAAGGTTAGAAATGTGAGAAAGGTCTCAAAAGACTGGAAATTACTCCGGATATCGTTTAGGCGTATTTTCGTAATTCTAGGTAAAAGTTTTGCCCTCGAAAAAACGAAAAAACCCCTTTGGACCATTGTTGAAACGAATTTTTCGAAGTTGATTGTTAGTTTCGGAATATCACCTCTTCCTGCAGTGTGGATGGTCCACAATTGTTGTGCCACGTAGGAGGCGCGTGGTCCAGTAGGATTAAGGCTGGCAATGCTAACAGCCATCATTCAAGAATGAGGCACGTGCAGCTCGCTGATGGGATGACTGTTGGAGTTGCATTTTGGATATATCAAATACAAACTACCCATTTAGCCTTAAATTTAAATGAAATTACGAAAAGATTAAAGCTAAATTAGGCCTATTTAAACAAAGTATGTTTATAACAGAAAAGGGTGTCAGAAATATTTCCACGTTTGCATTTGTAAAACATCGACATTTGATCAATAGTGTCCTATTAGCTGGAGCTCTACTCAGTAATAGTCCAGCCTCTCAGCAATAGTCCAGTCTAATTTTGGTAACCACAAACAGTTTCTAGGTACGATTTCGCCTTACACGAAATCTTTTACATTAGTCAAAAATTATAGGCGACATGTGGTTGCTCTTTCAAAGCATCACACGTAGGGGGGAAGGAGATGGATTTTAAGTAAAAATTCTTAAAATTTATGAAACAAGGAAACCAATGTAAAATCTGCAAAATTTATTTGAATAACAAAATAATGTATGCCAGGAGCAGCACAAACAAGTATGCATGATAAAATTACCAAGCATGTTTAGTTGAAGCACGCAGCAACTCGCCTGCTACAGCGTTGAAACGGCCTTGCAACGCGTATGGATAAGGCTTCTTCAAGCCAAGGCCGACTAGGGTAGAAATCGCCTCCTGGCTCATTGGCAGTTTAAGCGCACGGCAGAAGGGGGTTGGTTTAGTACATTTGTTTATGAACTCAAGCCTTACGATAAACGTGCACTGCACTCTGATCATTTGCTTGATCGTTTTAGATGTAGACTGTCTGTCAGCAGCATAAGAGTTGCAGCATGAAAGCTCTTCGAGCGCGGCGAGACGACGCGGCATGAGCGAGCGAAGCGAGCGACTCCGCTAGTACACATTAACGGCTTAAAATTGTTGTTCAGGAATGTCTCATAGTTCTATTTGAAAAAAAGAATTGCCCAGGAATAGATCAAATGGTGAGGTACACAGGGGACTCTGGACATGAAATACAGTTCAAGGAAGTCATGTCATTTTAGTACCTCACACACTTACGTCCTCGCAGGACAAATTCTACAATTACACCTGGTAATATGAGTGGCAGGTCACACTCATAGGAGTTCATGAGCGGCAGGTCACACTCATGAGGGAAGTTATGAATGGCAGGTCACATTCATACAGATATCAAGAGTGGCAGGTCACACTTCTTGAGGGTTTTGTGAGTGGCAGGTCACATTCATGTAGATATCAAGAGTGGCAGGTCACACTTCTTGAGGGTTTTGTGAGTGGCAGGTCATGCTCACAGGTAAGTTATGTATGGCAGGTCACATTCATATGGATATCGAGAGTGGCAGATCACACTTCTTGAAGGTTTTGTGAGTGCAGGTCATGCTCACAAGGAAGGTCAGTGGCATTTCACACTCATCAGGTTATTTCGATTTTAAGTGATAAATTTCACTACTGAACGATATTCAAACTAAGGGTGCAGAACAACCCCACAACTCTGCATATTCAAACTTAAAGTCGCAGTAAGCACACCTAAATTACTGCAGTAATGTTTATGAAAGCAGGTTTATTGTAAACACTGCAGATCAGACTTATAATTGACAGCAATTAAACAAAAAACAAAAAAACAAAACACATAGAAAACGCTGCATAGAAATCATTCGATTTGAATTTAACTGTGTTTTCTAGAATTATTAGAATTCCAGCGTCAAGATTTACCTATGTATTGGCTACTTACATTCAGAAGAGCCAATGAGGTAGCATAGGTCGTAAACAGTTTTTTGCCAGGCAAAACGCTCGTTAAAGGGAAACAGCCTTACAAACAAATCACATAACATATAACATTCACTGTATAACATTCACTGTATAACACACATTCACATTCACATTCACACATTCACACATTCACACACTCACACATTCACATTCACACACATTCATACACATTCACATTCACACACATTCACATTCACTGTATAACATTCACTCTAGTAACGAATACGAGTCACTAGAGCATCGCACAACATTAGGTTCAGGGATTGTGACAAATCACATCCTGTAATATAACATATTTATTGTGAGGAAACACGATAATTTCTAAAAATATCATGTTTGTTAGCGGAAACTTAACTGTTAGTTTCGACCTGAACATGATAGTCAAAATGGGTTAACACACATATACATTAACAAGGTTCTTAAAAAGCCATGATAGACGGCTTTCTGTATTGGTCAGTTTGAACTGTCACGTGGTAGTCAAAATGGAAAACAGACAAACACAAATACAATTGTTTCTTAAAAAGCTACGATTGACGGCTTCCCGCACGGGTTAGTCTGAACTGTCACGTAGTAGTCAAATGGGTGAAACAAATACAAGTAAACATAAAATATATTTTACACACCACATCAAATAAGCCACACATATGATGAGTTCCAGTGCTCGTTATGTTGGCAAATGAAGCCAAAACTTAGAATCAAATACAAACACTAACAATTACACTACCAAAACGAAGAGTATGGAAACTCATATGAATAAGTATGCAATGGGTACTCAGTCCGATTTTTTTTTCATTGGGAATAGCAGTACATAACACTTTGAATAAAGGGTTAAGCGAATGCGACTTAACGGGGTAACAATACAGGAATCCTGTCCCCCTCCCTCCTTACTATAATGCTTATTGTTACCATGTAGCATGAATGTTTAGCATCTATATTTAACATGCATGATAGACCTGATTTTGATGACTTGGTCGCCAGTTTGAATCCCAGCACGGGACCAAACAAGTGATATTGTATACAGAAACATACAAGTTTCTGGGCGACTCACGAATGTAGCATGCATATGATATTTTATTTTATGATGACTGTGTATTCCGATGAAATCTTGTTGCTATTGGTACTACCGAAAAGTTATTAATTTTGACAATGTCAAAAGATACGTTTGAATCAAACTATGGATAATCCATTTGATTAATAATCATTAATTTGGCTGAAAAGAGCTAATTACAGTCACGTTTGGCGTAAAGTGACTTTCTTCAAAATGTGACGAGGCAAGAAACAAGATTTCAAAGGGAAAATGTTGATAGTTGGAAAAACATAGCTAGTAATGCTTATGCTTTCTTTTCATCCCCAGCCAGAGCAAAACTAGACCAAACGGCTGGTGGCATAACTACCGAGGGTACAGAATCTACTCAACCTTGAACGACCTTGGCCGGACCATGGCCAACTCGAGGTCGAAAGTAGAGCACAACACGATATGGGAAAGTGCCACGCCTCCCCTCCTTTGAAAGCGAGAGGAGAAGAAACCATGTGGTCAGCACAGAGAAAGCGAAATATAATTTATTTCATATCAACAGCATCAAAAGTGAATTAATTAAAACTTTGAGTTCAGTTCATGGAGAATGAGCTCTCGTGTCTTGCATGCAAATTAAGCCATACAGTATTTTATTTCAATTTCACCCAGAATAATATTGCTCAATTATAGAGGCAAGTTAGTCTTGCTGTACATAATTATTGCCCTAATTTCTGTGACGGTTGTTTTTTTACCTCAAAGAAGGTGCATTTTCCCTAGTCACACGACAATTAATTAATTTGGGCCACTCGGTAAATGTGAAATTCTTGCTTAATTATGTAAAGCAGTTTCTGTTATAAATTAACTGGGTTTGGAAGCTAAAATAAGGAACCACTAAAAAAGGTACCATGATTTTAGTATGAACAGGGATTATGTAAGGAATTAATTAATAGCTTAATTAATATTCATAACAGAATACAATTAATTAATTGGATACTTATTTGCATAATATCATACATTTATTAAATGCATGAGCCGGATATTTATTCGGATAGATCAAATTGACTCCAGATAGCAAATATAATTGGGAGTCCTCTTCAAAGACGACCGAGAGGCGCCAAGATGATTTGAAACCTGAACAAGTGTAATTACACCTATTGTTAGAGTTTAAAGGATGGCATTACCAGTTGATAACATTTACGACATTTTCGTAGAACATTAATGACTTTCTAGAAGTAGATTTAATTACGATAAGATGGTCGCTCGTGATCGATCACTTCGAAGAATAACAATAAATCACTCCCACACGGGACAGTTAATTATGGCGGCAGCTAATTTCAAAGCGCCGAGTACGGGGAACAATTAATGAACCCGAAAGCCACAATTAAGCCACAATTAATGAAGCCCAAAATGATCGACATGCATTTAGGTCCCATTTGGCGATAAGGGCCCAAGCTGTCAGAATGTCGCTATATTTAGCATTTCAATAATAAATCAATACTACAATGGATCGATCATGGCCGATAACGCTACAGTATTTAAACCGAACCTCGGTATGCGTGATATCAGTCTATCATTAGCCGTTCAACAGTTGTTTAACTAGTTCATGCCAGTCAAATCCCGAAGGTCCCGATACGAAAGCACACCAGGCCAGAAGCCGTGCCACAGTTGGTGACGGGGCTTCACCGCCGAGCGAGGCCGTGCGCCGATAGTCCCATTCAACTTCTATAATAGAGCTAAGTATTCTGATCCAATAGCAATAGCTATGATTGTTTAGCTTAAATAGTAACAATTACGTACGCTACTAAATTAACCCGAGATTCCTTAATTAATCTAGAGAATATAATAATGACCTAATCCGTAATGCCATTCGTTCGACTCATTGCCGGATAATATTGTAATCGATACAATCAAATCATAACAATCTGTCATTGATTTAATTGGCCATATTGTGTACACCGGAGTGTCGATTAAAGGCCCAGTATTAGATGAATGATTGCTTATTATTTAGCTCACCTATTTAGTGCATAATTAGTGTTTTATACAATTGATTGCCCTTATGCTATCCTGATAATAATGTTTGTTCTGGTCAAATGGTTACTGGAATAGAACATTACAATTAGTTGAAATGATGACAACTTTCCTGAAGCAGACTAATCAACCTGCATTTGAACCATGTAAAGTTTGGTGCTTGTTAAATCAACACGTGAAGCCATTAAAAATGAAAGATGTTTCTCAGGCAGAAAAAATGAATTATTTTCTGTGTACCAGTTGTCCCAAAAGTCAAGGGTCACCCCAATAACCTTTACCACAATCGTGTAGAGTGAAACCAAATAGTTGGTACGTTCTTGAAGGAATCAACCCATTTATGAGGTAGGACAGGTGGTGTCCCCCACATGGGCGCCTTGATGGACCTAACATTGAAATATCAAAATAGCATTTGGGGGAATGAAGTTATTGGGGACACTTACTTTTGGGACACCAGGAGTATAAAATCGACACAGAAAGTAATTCATTTTTTAAACACCTTTTATTTTTAATGGCTTCACGTGTTGATTTAGCAAGCACTAAACTTTGCGTAACTCAAATGCAGGTTGATTGATTAGTTCTGCAGCAGGAAAGTTGTCATCTCTGTCTGTATACAGTACTATCCTCCTCAAATCAAACGAACTCTCCTATGCAGCACATTGTTGCCTATTTTGCACCGTAAATGCAATGGGAAGGAAGATAAGACAGACCTCTATTATTAGTCCTTTAGTAACTCTATTCAGGCTTTATTTGATTTTGCCCAGGATTAGCAAAACTGTTAGGTCTATAACTCATGTGTACTTCTTACACACTTGAAGTAGGCTAGGGACCTGCATCATTTGTTTTTTTCTTCTTTTTTTTTATAAATTAACTGGCCCTCATTTCCTGTTTTTCGTTTTGCTGTAATCAGCTGGAAATTTGCGGTCAGAACAGAATAGCTTTTCATTTAAAAAGATGTTATAGCAGCTGCAGTCGGGCACACCCTTCCATGTGTCAATATTCAATGACTAAAACTAACTTTGATTATTGATAATGCATTATGAAACCCAAAGCAGCCTACACTGTGAGCAGTGAGTATGACATGTGAACAGCAACAATGATGAAACATTCCATGTGCCGTCATGAGTGCCAGTATTGAACCCAGGAGTTTGGAAGGCACTTCGATTTTTCCAACCGAAATTATTGTTGTTTACTTGTCACCCCTAGCTGGTCACAATATTGGCTACTGAAAGTAGGCCTTTGTACAAATTATGTGGGGTAGGGACAATGTCTAATACACAACTATTGAAGTGACGTGTTACAGCATTAACTCTTACTCTGGATGTTGTCCTCCTTCCTCTGCGTACTCTTTGGTTAGCTGATGAAACTACCGTAATAGAGGAGATAGGACGGCAGAAAATACTGAAGAAAACCAGCGGCATAAATGCAGAAGTACAGTTTGTAAATAGCTAATGACAGCAAAGATAATAAACTTTTAAACTCCTGGGAACGGTGTCAGCGGCTCACCGCCCTTCCGTATCCCTTCCACTTTGGTGGTGGAATAAACTGTAATTTATTTATTTATATTTATTATTTATAATGTTATTAATAAAGTATTGATTTACCCACAAATACATGGTGTTCCACAAAAACACACAGCCAGAACTTTCTTTTACGTCCAAATTTTTTGAGTATTTGAAACAAAATTGCAAATAGGAACCACTTTTCAGATAAAAAAGAAATGCAAATAGATTTTGGAAGAGTGGGTCCTATTTTTAAGAATCACTATTTGATTTTTGAGCCAGCCAATTGGTCCCTACTAGCATATTTTTTTTTTCCAAAACTCTTTGGTGGCTTCTGCATTTATTTGTTCTTTAGCTTGTAATTTGTTCTTTTTATTACACTACACATTGTGTACTACAATTTCTATGATGGACTGTAATCAATAACAAAAACGTTAACTTTTTTTCATGTTGGGTGCAGTGTACGAGATATAGGTTAAATAAAATATTATTTCTGTTGCTATGCCGCTGGACGTGGTAAATTCAGGGTCTTGAAATTTTTTTTTTTGAGTGTTCGCTTCAAATTGGTGTCTTTGCAGTGTGAAAGTCTATTTTTGGGCTATAGCCTATAGATTTTCAGGTGAATTGGATATATATATTTTTTTGGTGCGTTGCGTACTCGCTCATAGAAGCGACCACTTGCTTAGACGTGCATTTCTTTTAAAGTGTTTATAGGTTGACGTTAAGCCTATTAAGTATGCATATTTACACAAATTGGGTTTCTAGTATTGCTTAAAGGTGGACTGTCATGGATCTTGTTTAGTGTTTGTGAACAGTCGAATTTTCCCCTTCTTAATTTCCAAAGACGATTAGCGTTAATTTTTGTGAGAATAATTGTTTAAAACAGTTGGGTTTTATTATGGCGTTAGCTTAAAAGCTGTACTTTGATTTTCTTGCGTAAGTATTAGTGATTATCTTGACTGTTTAAAGCATTCATAACTTTTCATTACTGCAATTTTTTTTTAACGTACGGTGTTAGCATTTTGCTGGATTTTGGTCACGGCTATTTCGACTTATTGAAAATTCCGAGAGTGCAGTGTAAAATTTAGTATAGTGCATTCAGCTAGCGGCAAGGACTCTTGTCGGAATTAGTGGCGTTTTGAGTGATTTTATTGGTTTAACACAGAAGCGTAACGTTGTTTTGAGATTGTTTAAGGCGCCTGTTACTTTTAGTATTTACATTTATTTCGGATTTTTTTTTAACAGTACCAACATTTCAGTAGTTGAGTAACACTGTTTGATTATTTTTTGTTAGTCAATTCTGTGGCTGATTGAAATGCCACGTTTTACGAGATTTGGACCTTAAATTTTTACAGTGTAAATTTTATATGGATTTGGTTTAGACTAGTTGCGGTGCTATTAGTGAACGTTACTTGCTGTTGAAATTTTAAAGTTTGGAATTTTGCGAGGACAGACAAATAAATATTTTTCTCACTATTAAACTGATATATATTTAAAATTGGTTACCTACAGTTAGACCTATAAGTGCATTTGCCATTAAGAGTTTATTTTTATTTTTTTTTTCTTTGAGCTACGATTGGTTTTGTGTTGCGTGTTTTACCCGTGAAGGTGCAAACTAGTTACAATTTAAGGTGTGAGCAGTATCCAAACCAGGTAGTGCTCGGCTACAGAACATGTAAGATTTTTTTTAAGGCTAGTTACCCTCAGTTGGCTTCGTGACATATTTTGTTTGATTGGGCATTTATAACAATTACAGACGGTTAATTGAAGCAGTTTTCTTCTCTCGAAACCCGATAGTTTGGGGGAATAAGATACACAGTATCACTATTAATTTGGGATTTTTTTTTGTTTTGTCCTGGGAAATTAGAGTGTTTAAGATGCGTGGTTTGATCTTTGGGTTATATCTAGTGGATTTAGGTTAAATTGTGATTTTTCATCGTGATCTCGCTAAGGGGCGGACCTCTTGTTGAACGGGCAATTAACAAGGATTTGTTTGAGCCTATTGTTATTTTGTCCAGCATTTTCTGGTAGACGTAAGCGTATCATTAGTCATACCGTTAACTCTTGCTACTAGTATTATGAGCTCGATGGAAGAACATACCGGAATACCCCCATCCGTTCTCCCACAGGGACATCCTAGTACTCTTGAAAATCTTAAGTGATAGTCTACTTTGGTTTTTTAAACTGTTACTTACAATCATATTGTACTGATTTACGCAAACCTAAATTGCAGCACAAATTCCCAGTCAATTATTACAAATTGCGCAACAGTAATAGCATTATCACCACGACCGAATCGATCTATAAGTGCTTCTGTAAATTCCTCCCAATCACCCGAATCTATAAATCCCTCTCCATCCCCAGTGGAGCTGCTTCCACCAGCGATCCTTCACACCAAAAATGTTGTTTATACTGTGCCCTGTAAACAGTGTGCCAGTGTATACATAGGGGAGACAAAAAGGCGAGTTCGCACACGTCTCAATGAACACTACTCAGCTACAACAAGCAATGACCGTAGAAACAGCATTGCAATGCACGAATTATATACCAAACACCAGACAGATTGGCTAAATACAAGCATTTTGTTGAAGGCAAATACTAGCCACAAAGCACACCTCCGAGCTGTTGAAACCATCGCAATATAACATTTTCAAAATGGAGGCGTGCCTCTCATGAATACTCAGGAGCCAGCATATCCTCAACTGGCTAACCTAGTCACTCCAGATCTGTCGACTTGCCTCAATGCAAACGGAATAGCTGGCTACTAAGGCCCACTAGGAAAAGTGACGCATCCAGTGACAACTGAGAAGCACAGGGATTTTCAAATAGTGTATATAACGACTGTCTGCAAAATGGACGTCATGTGAAAGTTTTTTTGTAATCTGAAGTAGTAATTTATTGGCCTGAGGAAGGTGACAGACTCACAAGTAACTTCGCAAGTAACTTCGCAAGTAACTTCGCAAGTAACCGAAAATTCGCCTGTAGTGCAACTTCTGACTGGGAATTTGTTCTGCAATTTTGGTTTGCGTAAATCATAACAATATGATTGTAAGTAACATCCTAGTACGTCGGAATGTACGGAATCAGTCGGAAATGAGGTTAGAAATGTGTACGGATCACCCTCAGCTGTAAATACGTGTTTAAGTGCACAAAATCCTGTTCATAATGAGGAAACAACGCAGGATATTATAAGGGATTCAGTGGGAAATCGGAACGGCTTAGCGGATATTGGGGAGGTTAACATTTCAGTCATGAGCAAAGTTTTAGTGGCTTGGTTGCAGGAAAATAACGATTCATTTAGACAATTATTACAGCAGCATTCAACAGTCCTTTGGGAATGTTCTGGGAATTGCTGAATACATTTCATTCTCAGCAGTCAGACTCAATTTTAAACCATATGAAACGGTTGGGGAAATTGCGCTCTGCGAAAGAGGCACTAACTTCGTTTTCCGGTAGTGAAGGACTCGATGTGTTCACTTTTCTTTTGATGTTTGAAAATATAAGGAAAGTAGACCCTACAATGCCCGGCTCGGAATTAATTTCCGCGGCATGTAGCAGGCGTACGGGTGAAGCTGCAAGTTTTTTGGCAATTAATCCTCCGGTCACAGATTTGGGTGAATTTATGGAAGCACTTATAGATCGATTCGGTCGTGGTGATAAGGCTATTACTATTGCACAATTTGTTCGTACTAAAATAAACGAGGGAGAATCATTCAGGTCTTTTGATGATAGGTTAGAACGCATGGCTAGGGTCATTTGGGCGGTCAGACCTAGCGATAGCACGGAGCGGAGGTTGCGGACATTAAAAGCAAAGGACGAAGGATTACAATTAGTATTTCTTCCAGTTATGCCACCCGAAATCGAAGCTCATTTAGCGGCAGTCAAGCCGCCGTCATTTCAACACATGTATTTGGAGGCCGTTTTGAAGCATTCTGTTATAGCAGGTTGTGTAAGCGGGAATACGTTGGACTCTTCAGGTACTCTTGCCGAAGTTGCAAGCAGAGTACCAGTTGTAGAAGGTGGTGCGAATAAACTCGATTCGGGTTCAGCATTAAAAATAGTGGATAAATTGGAGAAAAGTATAAATAAGGTTCATAGCACTTCAGTCATTTTAAGTAAAAGGAGAGTAAGCATGGTTGTCACAACCTCACCTGGGAAGAGGATTTGTTTTAGGTGTCTAGGGCGTGGCCATTTGAAAATTGAAGACTAGGTAAGAAACCTTATAAAATGTGAGACAACGTAATAAAGAAAAGGGTAATAGTATTGGGCTTAACGATAGGTTTAACAGTAACAGGAAATCTCGGTGGTGGTCAGTTTAAGGGTAATTATTTTTCTGATTTCGAAACTAGGGATGCAGTTCAGTTTAACTAAAGTTTTGAGCAAAGTTAGGGAAAACAAAATAACAATTTTGGCGGTAGTTATGGTAACGGAGGCCAAAAGCAACAGTAAAGTAATTACAATAACAATCGCCTGCAACAACAGCAAAATAGTCAACAAACTCTTGTTCCACAGGGTCAAAATTATACCCAAAACCAGGTTCCACAGCATGCTACTCAGTGCAAACAGGTAAACGATTCTGATCAGGTTAACGATCAGTCAAAAATCGGGTTGATAGCCTGAATGTAAACAGGGATTCTAGGCTACGTTTCCCACAGCAGGAGCAGGGTAATAACGACAACAAGCAGTTCGTTAGCTCTGTTCATGCTCAAACTCCTGTTGTTCCAGAAGTAGATGGAGATAGACGTCATAAATTAACTATAAAACCTGTGAATTTGTTTTCAAGTGATCAGGCCGATAAATTATTGCTTAAATTTTATACAGATGTCGAATGGCATCAGCAGAAATTGGCTTTGCCCGATAGGATGCTAACGCTGCCTCGTTTAGCATCTAACTATAGTAAAATTCCCTCAAAGTATGTTGCACCTGCAATCAAAAATAATCAAACTCTATCTACCGATTTTGATACAATTTTAGAAACGGTAAGCAGTAAATATGGTTTGGAGTGTGATTCAGTGATAATTACCTTGTTTTTTGAATTGATTCCACTAACTTTCATTCAGAATTAAATCAGGTTCAGTCAAATAAACCTATTGTATTAACTTTACTGGGTCAAAAACACACATTGCAGTTCCGTCATGTTGACGAAACATTTTTTAAGAGGTCGACATATCTTCAGGTACTTCTATCGGTATTTCCAGTGAAACTCAAAACAGCTGGAAAATTAGAGTTCCTATTGTTTCGGGAATTATGGAACCAACTATTTACTTGATTGTTTGTAGGGATCGACCGAGTCCGTATATATCCGGATCCAGCGCCGGATAATGTGCTATCCGGTGAAATCCGGATCCGGCCATTATATTGAGCCAGATACCGGCTGCAACACAACCAAAACATGTCACCGTAAACATGTTGCATGCCTCGGTAAAATAAATCGTAGTAAAATAACTAAGCGATCTACGATTATAAAAAATTGCAGATTTAATAATTACAGTGTACATTATTGCACAAAAATATACTTGGGTTAATCGTATTAGGTTTTCATAATTAAAAAAAAAGTTGAAGTTCGACTACATAAATGCGCTTACGAAAATATTCACCTTCCATTGCAGTACATGGGAAACCTTGAAACGATCGTCCTCTGGTTATTCTTCCATTACAGGGTTATTTACGGCTTCCGAAATCCTTTTATTAAGTTTTTAATACCGTAGAAGTAGTTTAAAATTGTTTTATTTCCTAATTTATATTCAATATCGTTCAAAGCAATCCGTTTATGGCCGCCATCGTGTTCCCACTCCCAGCCGGCTGTCTGCTAAGAGACGCGCACCTTATAGGTCCGATGGCTGTGACCTTGACTCACTTCGCGTGACGTCACTTGTGACTGGCCCCCGCCGCGATGAGTGATCACGTGCTATACACGTGCCAATCAGGGAATCCCAGCTTTCCACCGCGACCAAGATGGCGGCCGTTTGTTGCGTTGTAGAGTTACAACAGCTTGAACCAAGGTCTACTTTTAGCAAACAAAAGTAATTTCGCGTCAATTTTGACGACACGGCCGACAAAAACATCAATTGAGGTAATTAAAAGATGATATTAAATTAAATAAATCCTAAATTTGCGTGCCAAAGTACCTAATTCAGTTGGAATTACACCTTTGTTGTATGCAATGGCGGTTTTCTTTGCAATCGGGACTTTGAATAAATTGAGGGTGCGTCGGGAGTTTTAGAAACGGTTTTGAAGTGACGATAAATCGTGGTTTAGACGCCAAGGGGTTAATTCGAAAAGTAAGATGGCTTAATGACGACATCAAAAACTAGCAAAAAATAATAGCCTGGTAAACCAAAGATGACTTCCATGTTGCAAGAGATGAGACAGTTTTGTTTATAAAATGAAAAAAAAAATACAGCTTTTTTTATGTTGGTTTCGTTCCTTTTTTTTTCTTTTTGCTTTCGGTCTTTGTTATACTGTGCGAAATACAAAACGGAACGAAAGCAATTTTAAAAGGCTGTAAATAAAAGACCTATTGTGATTTTTTTTTTAATGCAACCAAAATTCAATAATTTTAATCTAAAATAAATGCATGGACTACATACTGGTTTCACAAATATTGCAAAATTTTGCAAATTATTTTTCGAAATGAAGCAGCAGGCTAATCAATGAGAAATCCTGCAACTAGAAAAATGTGTTCTGACTGATTGACCTAATGAGTGCTTTGTTTGACTGTTTAATAAAAAAATTTGCAAAATTTAGCAACATTGCAAAACCATTTCTGTAGCCTACATGCAATTATACTATATGGTACTCATAATAGCGTAAGACTACATAATAGCGAAAGACTACGTGTTTAATGTAAGAAAATAATGTGAAACAAAGCGAAAATTAACACCATAGCTGCAGTTTATAAGGGGGAAAAATAAACAGCTTTTTTTCGTTTTTGTGTGTGAATTACCCGGTGTCCGGTACCGGCCCGGCCTCGGAACCTAGATCTGGAACCGATCCGGCACTGACATCAAATTATCTGGAACCGACCAGGATCTGGCAAAACAGTATCCAGTCGCAAAGGCGCAAGTAAATCAGATTGCTCGCCTGCTCTTTTTCAATCTCTGAGCGAGAACGGCGATCTGCTTACGAGCGTCTCGGCCTCAGCGAGTGGAAAATGGTACAACCAACGCCATCTAGACGCAGCGGTACTAACTAGAGGTGAAAATGAAGACCTACCTGACTTGGAGTTTAACGAGGAGCAGTCATCGCTTCATGAGGAAAATGTTCCTACTTGCAGTGTTCGCAACACTGTAAAAACTAAATTCTCTCGCCCACATTTAGTGTTTAATATTGGTGGTACGCCTAAGGTGTGTTTAATTGACACAGGGAGTTCACTTTCGCTTTTGGATAACACTACGGCTCACAGAATGCTTAAAGATATGAGGAGTGGCTCACGTTTAGTTGATTTGGAAACACCCATAAGCCTCGTAGGCGTGGGAAATCGACAAATAAAAGCAGTTAATAAAATAATTACATCTATTTCTAAATGTACATTTTCGAAACAATAAGATTTCGTCATCATTCCCGACTGTTCGTTTGGCAAAATCTCTGTACTCCTCGGTTACAATTTCCTATCTACACAACCAAATTCGGTAGCCATAAATTGCACTGATAATGTTTTGAACATCGGCGATTTATAATTTCAATTATCACCGTCTGCTGATGAAGCTCACGAATCATATAATCGAAATCAGGAAATTTTAAACAGACACATGTATAAACCCAATATGATTCACGTAGCAACACTCAACGTAGCTTCTGATAGGAGAGTGAGGATAATCCAAAAGATAATTGGAATTGTGCGCCTAAACAAGAACTTATAGGCATAGCTGTCTCTCTGTGTAGAGAGGAGGTAATTCCTGCTAATTGCGAGGGCAGGATTACTGGCTTGTTACATTCCCCATTTCCGGAAATCCAGATGGGAGTATTTTCTCCCAAGACGGGTAATTTACTTATACACCTTGCTCATGGTTTAGTTAATACATCTCCTACAGGCATTATTCCTTTATGTGTCTTAATCTTAACCCTTACGATATACAGCTAGAGGCAGGATTGATCCTTGGCACATATACAACTGCAGTTATAGACTACGATGACGCGGAGGCTTCCGTAGATACAGTCCATGCAGGATTACCAGACTCAAGGCCCATCGAGATATCTCAGCAATCGTCTCAAGCCAAACAGGAGAAAGCTCTTCGGAAGAGACAGCTAGGGTACTACTGATGCTCCCGAGCTAAAATCTAAGGAACAACTTGACGCAGAATGGAAAACACTGAAGCATAAGTTTACTTTTCCAGCCTTAGACGATAAACAAAGGGAAGAATTTTTTTAGAAATGCTTAGAACACATCAAAATTCCTTTTCCAAAAGTGACTTTGACCTATGTTGTTACCAGGATAGCAGATTTTCACAGTAGGGGCCTACTGTGCAATTTATTTGGACGATTGTACATTAAGTTCTCCAGATTTGAGGACTCGCACCAGTTATGTAAATCGAGCGCTAGAGCTCGTTGCACATTCAGGAATGAAACTTAGAGCTGAAAAATGCGATTTTGGTCAAAAAAAAAATCGGATAGATTTTTTTTTTTGGGGGGTGGTCTATCTTAGATGAAGAAGGCATCAAGCCAGACGGGGAAAAAACTAGGGCTATGGAGCTCTATCCCGTGCCTAAGAACCCTAAACAAGTTCGCCAATTTTCAGGGTGCGTAAATTTTTACAGAAGGCACGTAAATTCATTCGCTAAGCATTCATCTTGTTTTAACGAAGCTCACTAGAAAAAAAAGAGAAAAACTACCAGTTTATATGGGGAGAAGAGGAGGACCAAGCTTTTAGGGTCGTAACGCAGGCTATGGTAGACATTGCAACAGCTAAGCACCCTGGCCATTTTTTATCACTAAGCCATTTTTCTTGAGATGGAAGCAACTTTGATTCCAACAGGGGGCATGCTGTCTCAGCTACACGGAGGCATAGAATATCCATTAGCCTACACTCCCCGAAAACTCACACAAGCTGAATGTAAAGAATCTGCAAACTACTAAGGAAATTTTACATCGTTTGGCAGACAGATCAGCAGATGATTTGATTAATGCATTTAATAAATGAAGTATTTTCTTTAAGGATTATGATGGAATCTTGTATAGGATTAGAGTAGCCGGTCTAAAGCATAGACAGGATTAAGGTTCAGGATTATGGAGTTCATAAATGATGTAATTGTACGTGTAGTACATTTTTTAGATCCCGATAAAATACTTAGAGTACATTTGAACCATTGCAGGCCATGGTTCCTAAGAGGTAGTAACCAACCTATTCCTTTCAACGGCATAACAGACCTTGAAATGTTGATGCAGATTAACGGTGAATTATCGGAGTCTGAAATAAAATTACAAGAATTCATACAACAACAGTTGGAGGATCCGTCAGACCCTTTCAGAAATGAGTCCACCTGTTTTCGCACCGTCAATAGCAGACGAAGCAACTGGTAATCCGAGTGTTAGCCGATCGAGTAAATGCAAACACGTCGAGCCACGTTCGGCCGCAAAATTACAGAGTAAACTTAGAAAACTCAATGAAGAATTATATGCGCAAAGGTTGCGAGGTGCTACTTATGGTTATAACACTCGTAGTAATAAGATTACACCAGAAATTAGACTTCGTAGGCAAATTGACGAGGCGAAAAAGGATAAAGATTAGCGTGTTTATCCTTGTAAGGAGGAGGGAAACATAGCCGCCATCCGCGTGTGTAAAGTTAGCCCCCCAAATAAATGTACCAAACGAAAACACTGCGGTACATTGAACCTCTTTCAATGAACCCAATGTACCTGTCATTAAAATTTATTGAACCCACCTAGTTTATTTAAAATATGCATTTCAATTCTGGGGGGCTAACTTGATGGTAGCCACCCAAAGTTATGCAATCGTTATAAAAACTAATGTACCATGAAGTACTTTCAATGTAC
>JAHWFP010096274.1:0-19087 GCA_023313725.1 Lithobius niger
TGCGCGGCAGGTTCAGGACCCCGGAGCCCAAACGAGCCCAAAGGGTGCATGCAATCAAAGTATTACAATCGAAATTACATGGCATAACTATATGGCAGTCGATGTCAAAGTATGGTGCAGTTTTGGCAAAACTGCTCTGTACTTTGATGCAATCAAAATTGACGAATTGCAACTCCAGTTTCCCCAGTCTTGTATATAAAAGTACTGACGTACAAAACCTAACCTGACACATTAGTTGGCTCACCTTTTATGATGCTATGGCTAAACCTGATGTAACATGTATTGACTTATAATGTTTCATTTGTAATCATCTAGATGTAGTGCTATGATCCTTATAGATCAGTAACAAGGAACCAGCTAACCTAGTAATGGTGCTAGCAGAAGCTGCCGTAGTAGAGGCTCACGGGAGTTTATAGGCTCCTTCTGTGGCAATATAGTAAACTCCTCAGAGTTTAAAAGGTCCTGCTCCACTAATGGACAACCACTTGGGGCTTGGAGCCTAAGACAGCTTCTGCTGTCAAGAAGTAGGCCGCTCCTGCTGCAGCAACCCTCGAGGATCTTGAACCACACACAAGATCATCCACAGATAAGCTGGGGGCATTAGAATAAACCTACTACTGCATCTAACCTGACTTCATTCCCTTCCTTGGCTCAGTATGGGGCTGAAGAGTGAAGAATGCTTGTACAGTTTTTAGCTGGTAGACAATTATACTTCAGGTTCACAATACACAAGGTCTAGTTATGCACATGCTGACAAGTTTCTTGCCACAAAAATCGACTAGCCAATGACATACTTACTTAACTATAAGTGTAAGGTTTTGACAACAGGATGGTTAATTATGCAGAAGTTCCATAATGATTAAAAAAAAAACTTACTCGGAAAACACCAGGTGTGTATTCATCATCAATCGACTTGGTTGAATTTTCTGTTAACTGACCATCTTCCTTTCTGCTTAAGAGCATTACTTGTACTGCAAAGCGTGACGAAGCGTAATTTAATTTAGCGTTATTAACAATAAGGTCCAATTGCACCGAGTCTGCGGTGTGGATCAGTCGTGGAAGCATATCAAACCGGCTTTGATTTCCGTAGGCAACAAGCTGTAACACATTATCATAAGATATCATAAATACCACAATGACTTTGATCAAAGTTGTCCAAGTAAAGATCCACTTACATGTAGCTGAACAGCATTGGCCCCAATGGTTTCATTTTCTTGGCTGGACACGTTGAAACTTACTTCTACATATTCTTCGCTTACAGACAACGTTGCATTATCCCATGTCAAGTTTCGAAACAAATATTCTTTAATAGTCTTAGAGTCTCCAGTGATTGGTAAAGTTGCTTTGTCGTCAGGATCATTAAATTCATACAGCTAAATCAAAATATCAGTTATATCACTTTTAAGAACACCAGTTTGGGAATACAATATGTCTCTGATATGCTTACTAGAAGTTTATCCCACCCCACGAAACTTACGTGAACTACCGCAATAACCTTTTAATAGTAGATGCAGCAACTCCTAGATAGGCCTAGCAACAAAAAGAACATTTTGCCAGCCTCCAGCCGGGCTGGCTAAAAATGGTTTCTTTGTGCCTAAAACATACTTAACCTGATAATTTAGCATTACATTCCTCGAATGTGATGTTCCCCTGGAGGTTTCTTCCGGTGCTCAGCCGCCTGCTTGCATGCCCCTACCGCGCATGCGCGTGGTAGTCCTCCCTTATAAAAGCAACAGCGCGCACGCTATCGGCATTCATTTTACTCTCAATGTGTCAGGCGGTGACTCGAGAGGGGAGGCAGGGCGGGAGTTAGGTTAAGTATGTTTTAGGCACAAAGAAATCATTTTTAGCCGGCCCGGCTGGTGGCCGGCAAAATGTTCTTTCTTTGTTGCCAAAACATCTTAACATGATAATTTAGCATTATCAGTAGACGTAGTCACGTTCGGTGGCGGGCACTGTCCTAACGGGCGCCCCGGGGTGCAAGCAGGCGTTCCCCCAAAAACTTTTTTATCTGGAAGAGAAAAAATTTTGCACTTTATTCAGAACAGATGGTAACAGGAGGTTGGTCTCTGTCGTAGGATTTGGTGGCCCTGAAAAGGACCATTGTTTGGGTCTTGCTTCCTTCTGGATGGCTTGCTTCCATCTGGGTGGCTTGCTTCCTTCATGGATGGCTTGCGTCTGTGTTCTGAGTGCTTAATGGGGGGCTGACCACAGTTCTGGCTGCGACGATTGGTCCCAGCCGGTGTAGTCCCGATTCTTCTCTTGACATATCCCTCAGATAGTGGGAGGTGAAGGTTGTTTGGTGGTGCCAGGATGCTGCTGCTAGGATTTCTTCTATTGGGATGGCATTGTGGTGGACCCATGATGTGGAGACAGCTCTTACTTCGTGCGCCGTCACTCTCATGCTCTCATTCGGAGTTTTTTCATAGGCTGCTTCAATTGTTTTCTTAATCCATTTTGATACCATAGCTGCTGAAGTTTCACCAGATTGGGGATCAACTGGAAGAAAGAGTTGGTTACTTCCTCGGCGGATGTCTTCATGACGTGTCCGGGCTAGGTAGAAACGTAAGGCTCCAACTGGGCATAGGAGGCGTTCAGGTTCGTTTCCAACTAGGGGTGATAAAGCTGGAAAAGTGATTGGGTTCCGTGGTTCGAGGGTTTCTGTGTTTTGGCTCTGAATGTTGATCTTGGGTGTAGCGTGACAGAAGAGAAGTTGGGGCCAAAGATGCAGTATGCAGGATCTGCTGATAGGGCTTGGATTTCTGAACAGCGAAGGCTGGCAGCTAAAGTGACGAGAAAGACCGTCTTGCGGGTCATGAGATGAAGGGAGGTGTCTTGTAAGAGCTCGTATGGTTCGCCCATTAGGGACTGGAGGACGAGTGAAAGATCCCAGTCTGTTATTGATCTTCTGGTAGTAGGTCTTTCATTTTCGTATGAACGCAGAAGGGCTGAGATTCGGTAGTCATCAAGTAGGTTGGTGTTGTTGGCGGCTTTGAAGACGGTGTCTAGAGCTGAGCGGTATACAAGTATTGTAGAGCCTTTGAGTTTCTCGATGTTGAACAGGTCTCTAAAGAAGTTTAGAAGGGTGGGAAGAGGTAGGTTGATAGGATTAGCTTGTTTTGTGATACACCAACGAATCCATTTAGACCAGCAGCTGTCATACATCCGGTTAGTGGAATCTCTGGTTGCCTTTGAGGCGATGCGTTCGGCCTCTTCTTGATGAATTCCAGCCTTTTTGAGGAGTTTGATGATAGTAGCCACCCGTGTAGGTTGAGGTTGGGTACGTTCGGGTGTAGCTTTGTTCCTTTCTGTTGGGACAGAAGATCTGGTTGAGGAGGTAGACTTATTGGAGTGTCGACTAGCAGTTCTAGAAGGAGTGGGAACCATGCTGCCGATGGCCAGAGGGGGGGCTATGAGCAGGAACAAGCTCTGGGTTTCTTGGATTCTTAGAAGAACTTGAGGGAGGAGCTTGAAGGGAGGGAAGAGGTAGGCGAACAGGTTGTGCCATGGAAACGTCAAGGCGTCTACTGCGACTGCTGTTTCGTCCGAAATCGGGCATATGTAGAGGGGAAGTCTGGCATTGTGCCTCGTGGCGAACAGGTCTATCATTGGAGTGCCCCAGATGGTGAAGAGAGATTCGCAGATGGATTTCTTGAGGCACCATTCGCCCGTCGGAGGTTTCTGGTGTGACAGGGAGTCGGCAATCACATTCCTGTTGCCTGGGATGTGGAGAGGAAGGAGTGTGATGTTGTGCGGTATGCAGAGGTTGAAGATTTCCGATGTTAGAAGGTGGAGAGATCTGGATTTCGTTCCTCCTTCTTTCCTTATGTAGGCAAGGGCAGACGTGTTGTCGGACTGGACTTGTATTGTCTTGTTCTTGATTTTGGGAAGAAAGTGTTGTAGAGCGAGTAAAATTGCTCGAAGCTCGAGGGAGTTGATGTGATATGTGCAAGTTGGCGGCCAAAGGCCTGACGTTTCTTGTGTGCCAAGGTGGGCACCCTAGCCGGTTCTCGAAGCGTCCGTGAAGAGGAACAGCTCGGGATGTGGTTCGTGGAGAGGTTGCGTTTTCGTGAGGTTGGTGACATCTGACCACCACAGGAGGGAGTCCAGAGGAAAGTCGGGACTGAGGGGGACTTGCTTGTCCGGGAGGTCTTGATTGATTGCCTGGTTGTCTATGCGGTGGTGGTGAAGTGGTCTTACCATCCAACGGCCGTAGGGGACGAGGTTTGCCATTGCATCTATCTTTCCGATGAGAGAGTTTAGTTCCCGAGGAGAAAAGCTTGTTTTCGACCGAAAGTGACGGATGTGAAGAAGGTCTTCTGTCCGTTCCGGGGAGGGAGCAATCCTTGCTGAGTGGAGGTCGAAAGAGGCTCCGAGGAAGGTGAAGATTTGTGCTGGTATTAGGCGGGATTTTGAGTAGTTTATTCCGAAGCCCAGATGGTTTAGCAGGGAAATGGTCTTGTCCTTGTTCTGTACTAATGTGAGAGGATCCGGGTTGTTGAGGACCCAGTCGTCCAGGTAGGCGTTGGCTTGAATTTCGTTTTGGTGTAGATAAGCCAAAATTGGTTTGAGAACCAATGTGAAAATCCTGGGGGCTGCATTCGGGCCGAAGGGAAGACAACGGAATTCGTAGACCTTTTGATTGTAGATGAACCGAAAGAGGTGTGTTATTGCCGGATGGAGTGGGACATGGAGATAAGCGTCTTCTAATGCTCTGACAGGACAAAGAAGTCGTTCAGGTTCGTTTCCGACTAGGGTGGAAAGGTGATTGGTTTCGGTGGTTCCGAGGGTTTTTGTGTCTTGGGTCTGAATGTCGACCTTGGGTATAGCGTGACAGAAGAGAAGTTGGGGCTGAAAATGCAGTATGCGGGGTCTGCTGATAGGGCCTGGATTTCGGAGCAGCGAAGGCTGGCGGCTAAGGTGACAAGGAAGGCCGTCTTGCGGGTCATGAGATGGAGGGAGGTGTCTTATAAGGGCTCATATGGTTCGGCCATTAGGAACTGGAGGACGAGCGAAAGATCCCAGTCAGTTATTAATCTTCTGGTAGTAGGTCTTTCGTTTTCATATGAGCGGAGAAGGGCTGAGATTCGGTAGTCATCGAGTAGGTTGGTGTTGTTGGCGGCTTTGAAGACGGTGATTAAAGCTGAGCGGTATACAAGTATTGTAGAACCTTTGAGTTTCTCGATGTTAAACAGGTCACGAAAGAAGTTCAGGAGGGTTGGAAGAGGTGGGTTGATAGGATTAGCTTGTTTTGTGATACACCAACGAATCCATTTGGACCAGTGGTTGTCATACATCCGGTTAGTGGAATCCCTGGTTGCCTTTGAGGCGATGCGTTCGGCCTCTTCTCGATGAATTCCAGCCTTTTTAAGGAGTTTGATGATAGTAGCCACCCGTGTAGGTTGAGGTTTGGTAGATTCGGGTGTAGTTTTGTTCCTTTCTGTTGGGACAGAAGATCTGGATGAAGGGGCAGACTTATGGGAGTGTCGACTAGTAGATCCAGAAGAAGTGGGAACCACGCTGCCGATGGCCAGAGGGGGGCTATGAGTAGGAACAGGCTTTGGCTTTCTTGGATCTTTAGAAGAACTTGTGGAAGCAGCTTGAAGGGGGGGAAGAGGTAGGCGAACAGGTTTTGCCACGGGAAAGTCAGGGCGTTTACTGCTACTGCTGTTTCGTCCGGCTTATGTAGAGGGGAAGTCTGGCATTGTGCCTCGTGGCGAACAGGTCTACCATTGGGGTGCCCCAAATGGTGAAGAGAGATTCGCAGATGGATTTCTTGAGGCACCATTCACCCGTTGGAGGATTCTGTCGTGATAGGGAGTCGGCAATCACATTCCTGTTGCCTGGGATGTGGAGAGGAAGGAGTGTGATGTTGTGTGGGATGCAGAGATTGAAGATTTTTGATGTTAGATGGTGGAGAGATCTGGATTTCGTTCCTCCTTCTTTCTTTATGTAGGCAAGGGCGGACGTGTTGTCGGACTGGACTTGTACCGTCTTGTTCGTGATCTCGGGGAGAAAATGTAGCAGGGCGAGTAAGATTGCTCGGAGCTCGAGGGAGTTGATGCGGTCCGTGCAGGTTGACGGCCAGAGGTATGATGTTTCTTGTGTGCCGAGGTGGGCCCCCCAGCCGGTCCTCGAAGCGTCCGTGAAGAGGAGTAGCTCAGGATGTGGTTCGTGAAGAGGTTGTGTTTTCGTGAGGTTGGTGACGTCGGACCACCACACGAGAGAGTCTAGGGGGAAGTTGGGACCGAAAGGAACCTGCTTGTCGGGAAGGTCTTGATTGATTGCTTGGTTGTCTATGCGGTGGTGGTGGAGAGGTCTTACCATCCACCGGCCGTAGGGCACAAGGTTTGCCATTGCATCCATCTTCCCGATGAGTGAGTTTAGTTCCCGAGGGGAGAAACTTGTTTTCGACCGAAAGTGACGGACGTGGAGAAGGAGATCTTCTATTCGTTCCGGGAAGGGAGCGATCCTTGCTGAGTGAAGGTTGAACGAGGCTCCTAGGAAGGTGAAGATTTGTGCTGGTGTTAGGCGGGATTTTGAGTAGTTTATGCCGAAGCCCAGATGGTTTAGTATGGAGATGGTCTTGTCTTTGTTCTGTACCAATGTGAGAGGGTCCGGGTTGTTGAGGGCCCAGTCGTCCAGGTAAGCGTTGGCTTGGATTTCGTTTTGGTGTAGATAGGCCAAAATTGGTTTGAGAATCAATGTGAAAATCCGTGGGGCTGCATTTAGGCCGAAGGGAAGACAGCGGAATTCGTAGACCTTTTGGTTGTAGAGTAACCGAAAGAGGTGCGTGATTGCCGGGTGGAGTGGGACATGGAGATAGGCGTCTTCCAGGTCGATCGAGATTGTCCAGTCGTTTTGCTTGAACGAAAGACGGATGGATTCGAGAGTTTCCATTTTGAAGTGGTCGTTTGAGATGTATTTGTTGAGAGGTTTCATGTTGAATATCTAGCGGGAGCCCCCTGACTTCTTTGGTCGGGTGAAGAAGGAGCTGTAGAAGCCCGGGCCTGGCTTGTGGCATTCCCTTATTGCATCCTCCGTAGGAGTGCTGAGACTTCGAACAAAAGTTGTGGTGTTGGCGGTGGGGAGAATTCCCAAGGCGGCGATGGAAGGAGTGGTGGTTTTGACAGAAAATCCGGACGAAAGCTGTGTTTGATGATGGAAAGGACTTCTGGGTTCTTTGTTAATTGTAGCCAAGCTGGGAGAAAAAGTCGTAATCTTGCATCGACTGGAAGACAGGATGGGTGAGAGGCGTCATTGTTGGCTCTTGCGGAAGTTGGTTCTGCCCGCAGGTGACGAGTGGCGGCTACGTCGGTCAGCAGTGGCGGCTCGCTTTGGGTTGCGTTGTCCGGAACGGGAGCGAGGCTGGTCGGTCCGAAAGGGCTGGGGGTTTTTCGGACGAAAGTCATTTTGACGCGGGGACTGTGAGGGAGCCGTCGTCCTGTTCCAGTTGTCCGGGGGAGGACGAGGGCTGGGCTGTTTATTCTTCGAAGCCGGACGAGAGGTAGACGTGATTTGTTTATATGACTTCGGTTTTTTAGCGATGTCGAGGTGAGGAGCGAGAGTTGGGATGACGCCCCGGAAGAGCGTGTCCGACTCGTGGATGGGTTGGTTGCGGAGCCGGTGCATCGTGGAGACGTTAAGGTTGTTTGCGGACGAAAGAGCAATGTCCCGGAGGAGTAGAGTGTTGTTGAAAAGGGCTCTCGTAGCCCAGTTGATGGAGTGGTACGTGGCGAAGCTTGCCTTCTGAAAGAGCTGCATTACAAGGGACGAAAGATTGCGTATTTCTTTGGGGCTTGCGTCCGAGGATAATTTTTCGCATAGGGCGTTTACCGCAGTGTTGAGGACGTCGGCTTAGGAAGCGGCACGTAGACTTAGCCGGAGACATTTGTCATTTTCGTACAGGACGGAAGTAGGGATGTCAGCTTTCTTCGGGATGGAAAGAGCGGTGCCGAAATCCATTTTCACTTCACTGCATAGGAATTCGCATTCCGGGTAGGTTGCAAAGTTGTTCGGGTTCGTAGCGCCGTCGCCCAACGGACGAAAGACGCTGTTTTCACGGCCTGGGCGAGGTGGAGGAGGTTCCTTGTCGAGGACGAGAGGATCACCCTTGCCGAGTAGAGAGCCTTCATTGCGGAGGAGGCAGGTAAGCAGCGTGGTAGACTGCCCGAGAAGGTTGCGGGGTTTGTTGTCTTTGTCTCTAAGGGCAAAGCAGAAGCCAGTTTTCAGCCCACGGTTAACTGCGAGGGCTTGAAGAGAAAGCAGTCGGGAATGGTTTCTTCGACCGTCTTGAGAAGCGCAGCTAGCGGGAAAACTTGATCCTCGGCGGCGTCGTCCGGGAAGTGGATTTCTTGCCGGACGAGGGAGGGATAGCAGGATGCGGAGCTAAGGTAGTCGCCTAGGGGACGGCAGAAGGAAGAGCTTGCGGACGAGAGGGAGATGATGACTTGTGTCTTTTCGGGTTGCCGGGGGACGGCGTCGAGCTGCGCTTGTCCGAGTCGCGGCTGGAGGCCGAAGTAATCCAAGCTTGCATGCGGGCGTGTCGGGCGGACGACGTGCAGGAGGGAGGCGGCATGGAATTGTCTTGCATCACACGGACCGTTTCCTGGACGATGTGCCGGACTTCGCTGTGGGAGACGCTTCGACCAATCCGGGAGGAATTGGACGATAAGTCCAAGGGAGAGTTGCGGGCTGGGAAGTGAGAAGCCGTAGCTCGCTGGAGGGATTTCTTGGCTTCACGGTAGACGTCCTTCGCCCGTAGAAAATCTTGTCGTAGAGCCGAAAGATCCATGGGTTCTGCCGGCGGGGTGCGCTGGCCGGGTTGCAAGGGAGAGTACGAAAAGACGTTGATGCTTGCGAGAGGAGCTACGGTGAAGGAGGCAGCAGGGATCGGGCCAACGGCGGCGAGGTCGAGGGCGGAGATCCAGCGGTTGCCGAGGGAGAAGCCGGATGCTTGCGGACGAAGGAGAGCATGAGAGGGAGCGGCGAGCGAAGCGGGAGCTTCGGAAGCGGCGGCCATCATCGGGTAGAATCCAATTTTCCGTGCGAAAGATGGGGGAACAGCGGCGCGAGGTGGCGTGGAGACACCTCTGGAGGAAAATGAATGCCAATAGCGTGCGCACTGTCGCTTTTATAAGGGAGGACTACCACGCGCATGCGCGGTAGGGGGCATGCAAGCAGGCGGCTGCGCACCGGAAGAAACCTCTAGGGGAACATCACATTCGAGGAATGTAATGCTAAATTATCAGGTTAAGATGTTTTGGCAACAAAGAAACCCCAATTTGTCCGGCTGTCAAAATTGGTTTCAATTGCCTTATCAAAATATACAGTATCTATAAATTTTTGCATTCAGTTTCTACAATGTTGATTTCCCTGGAAGAATTTAAACTCTTAGGATCCACCCAGCTTCGCTCCCCATCTGTGCATGTGCCAGCACAGATCCTTCATAAATGGTGTTACAGCGATAGCCAGCCATCAACTTTTCATTTCGATATGTCATGGAGGTGACTCAAGACAGGAGGTTGGGTGGGTACAGGTAGTGTATATTTTCGATAATGAAATAGAAACCAATTTTGGCACCCGGACATATTGGGGTTTTTGTAATTCCGGCACGAAAATATCCATTGCGTGTAAATTTTTGCATTTACAGATGACCTCGTCATCAGAGGTGGCGGGCACCCCATGATGAGTACCCAAGGGTTGCGAACTGGGTCCCCATGGAGAAGGAGTCTCCGCAGATATCAATGCGCAAAGGCTATCTGCCGAGGGAAGAACTTACTTCCATACAAATGAGAGACTTCTAAGAAGTGTTCAAACAAGTTTAATTACCTTCCGGAAGCACATAGGAGAAATTGAGGATGCACATATTTGGTTTCCACGGGTGAGAGGTGCAGGCAGAGAAACCTTAGGCGAATGCAGTCGCTCTTTCGACTTGAGCAGGGTCCATGTGGAGGTAGTCAAAGCAAACAGAGTTCAAGTTGTAGAACCAGGATAATTGCATTAGAGTGCTGGAAGTTTCATAGGTTTCCGAGAGGGGTTAATGAATAGTTTTGATGGGTTGTCAATGACGGTCCATCAGATCGGCTCAACACGTAGAATGTCGAAACGTGAGGATCCACATAACAGTGGTGTGTATGGAGGTCGCAGAGAAGATGGGTACACCCAGCACGGAGTGTGGAGGATGTCCCGTCAAGGGTGTGAGCACTCGTTCCAATGGTGAGGATGACCGGGGTGAACGGGGGGGGGGGGGGGAGCAGCTAAGGGACATAGCCCTTAGCTCTGGGGAGTGTCAGTCTAGGCAAGGGAGACGACGAATTCTGGCAAGGAAAAGCTTTTCCATTTTAGCCTTGCAAGGCAAAAACCGTGTTGCATTGTCAAACTGCCACATTTGTCTGGCAATGATTCTTTCTAGCGGCATTGCAATGTTGGCCTTGATCCAATCTTGTTCGATTTCGGAATGTTGCACCCTGGTGAAATTTAGAATTGGGTTAACCCTCTTGTGCCAGGGGATCTCTTGGAAGGAAAACGAGCTGCGGAACGAAATGGGTCAGTGCGAGCGAAGGATGTTGGAACTAGTTCGAAGGTCTGAGTGGATACATTTAGTCTGGGACCTTTGAGTTGGTGAGGTTGGGTCTTCCGTCGGGATGCAGATTTGACATGCATGGATTCCGATTGGAGGTTTTGCTCACATTGGATGTCGAGGGTTTGTTCGACACGGGAGTGGGGGTTTCGGGTAGGAGGCTGAGTTCTGTGAAGCGTGAAAGGCCTGTGGCCGGTTGGTGAGGGGTTAGGGATGACAGATTTAGAACCTGAAGGTGGTAGAGGAGAGACTTTCTGTAATTGTGAGTCTTAAAGGAGAAGTTTGATGCGAAGCTTAGCGTTCGTGGCACTGAAGTTTTGGGTGTTGAGTTTTATAGATGAAATCTCAGAACGGGCTTTGGCAAGTTTGGGTTGAAGTTTGGAGATGTGTGCTGCAATGGGTGTCGCATTCGCTTCAAGGCGACGAATACTGCAGGAGACATCAATCCTGCTTTTGAGGATCTTGCGATGGACTGAAGGGTTAGAAATATCCGGTGGAGCGAAAAAGATCTTAAGAGTTTAGATCGTCGCCATCCAGGCCAAAAGTGGAAGACGAAGCACATGAGCAGTCTTGCACAAGAGACAGAGGCACAGGCGGAGCTTGAGAAATGGAAGCTGACGGTAACTTGGGAGCCGTGACAAGAGTTCATGGATTCGCCTGAAGGGCCAGGATCAGCCGAGGTCAAAGGGGGGGGGGGGGGAGACCAAGGTTTCAGCAGTTGGGACGGAGTAAGGAAGTGACGGGAGAACCACAGTTTCTGGAATGGGAGGTTGGATAACGGAATATAGGAGCAAGTGTCATATGACGAACTTTATGAGGATGTAGAGTTGACGGTCTTAGATCACTTGGCTGGTGGAGTACTTTGTATTAGCAGGCGAAAGGCGCTCTTTTTCTTTCTTCTTTTTCATTTGGTTGTTTCTTTTCTTAGCTTCTTTGTTCGATTTTGTGATGAATGACCAATCGTCGGGAGAAATGGATAGGAAAATTTTGCAAGGGTCCAAGAAAAAATCACACTTGCGATGGGTCTGACACGCCAAAGTGGGGTAGTGACGCTGCCTTTTGAAACAATTGGAGCACATTTGGAGGAGTCAGGGATCCTTGCATTGGCCACAACCCAACCACAAACAGTGGTGACGGGGGCTGGAGCAGAAGGGGTAGATTTACCGCCATGAAGACGAGGGCTCATCACGAAGGCGAAAAACAAACTTGTTGCAGTTGAGTGAAGCCTCGCAACAAAGAAGTGGTAGAAGGGCGGGAAAGAGGAGAGGGTTCAGGGCAACTGAAAATTCTTATTGACAGGGGAGAGCCTAGACCCATGCGGGTCTCTGCATAGAAGAAAACCGGAGGACTCCAGACAAGCATAAAATGAAGAGGATCACAGAGTAGACTGAAGGGTCGAACGAGGGGCCAACACGAAGGCTAAAAGTCGCCAGAACAAGGTCGAAGCAGGCAGGGAGAGTGGCCGGAAAACAGGTGGAACAGAACGTTCAAAACAGCCGACATGAGGGGAAACCGACGGTCTACAAGATGTTTCGAAGAACGAAGGATGTCGGAAGCGAGGAGTGAAGTGTCCATCAGTGCCAAAATGAAGGAGAGAACAACCCGGGCGCCATCTTGGATCATTCGACGAAGGGTTCCAAGGCGATGCGTAAAGAAACCAAGGGTGCAAATGAAGGCACCGAGAATTTGTGTTGTCCAGAAGCGAGGAGCGAAGGGTCCATCAGTGCCAAAATGAAGGAGAGAACAACCCGGGGCGCCATTTTGGATCATTCGATGAAGGGTTCCAAGGCGATGCGTAGAGAAACTAAGGGTGCAAATGAAGGCACCAAGAATTTGTGTTGACCGGAAGCGAAGGGTTGTCATCAAGGTGAAGGAACAACAGGAAGGAATTCCAAGACAACCGAAGGGCCGGCGAGAGAGGGCCAAACCGAAGGCCGACAACATAGGGAAGGATAACCACGGAGGCCAACGGGTCCAACGGTTAAGTTCCAGCGGCAGGCGCGAAGGATAAAACGAAAGACGTCAACGAAGGGAGAGGGTCCAAAGGACGAAGGACGACTGCGAAGGAAGAGCGCAGGATGCAAGGCACTGGGTCATTGAAGTGCCAATGCGAAGGGTCATCTTCTAAGCAAAGGGATTCCATGCAGGGTAAAGGAATGGCCAGGTGAAGGGCAGACAATGGCTGGGAATGATGATCATCGGATTGTCGTGGAGTCCAGTCGAGTCATGAAGTGACGAGCGAAAGATCTTCAAACGAAGGCTACTGATGGATGGATGCAGTCCTTTGGCGAAGGAGAGATGCAAAAAGGCAAGCCATCTTGGACGCTTCGGCAAAGAGTCTCACTGATGAGCCATGACCAACAGGGTGAAGGAAAACAGGGTGCCAAGCGAAGGGTCAGCGTTAGGGCGAATGAAAATGAGCATGAGAAGAGGAGGGTCTTCGAATAGGTGAAGGTTTACAGTGAAGGGCTTCCCAACAGGGCGAAGGGATAAAGGATCCCTTCGGCACAAAGGATCAGCGGCGAAGGGTATCTTGAAACGAAGGGGAGTCTTGCAGGCAAAGGAGAACGAAGCGTGAAACAGCGGGCCATGTTGACAAGTCGAAGGCTTGGAGGAAAAGAGATGGCTGGCTATATCCGTAACACTATTTATGGAGGGTTTGCGTTGGCACATGCGAAGATGGGGAGCGAAGCTGGGTGGATCCTAAGAGTTTAAATTCCTCCAGAGAAAACAACATTGCAGGAACTAAATGCAAAAATGTACTGGTAGTGGATATTTTTGTACTGGCAACTAGAAACGTTATGCATTTTGTATGTCAATACCACGATCCACTTGGACTTACAAACTGCTCACCAAACAAAAGGATTGAAGTATTAACGTCAGCCGATAAATTGATATTACACCGCATAGTTTTCCATGCAATATGATTACAATATGGTTACTCCTAGAGCGAACATACTTCATTACATACAGCAGGTCCTAGTGTAAGTGCTCTAACCTAACAACTTTAACCTTTGTTTTGGACAACAGTCTGGACGCTAACTCGCTAATCGCGAGAGGGAAGGGGGTTGAAACCCCACAAATACAGACTGGCCTTCCGAAACTACACCCAACAGGCTGTTTAAACAGACCAAGATGCTACAATAACTGCAACTTCTGACTCCATCTTACTCTGTGTCCGACCAAGTTTATTACAGTATACATCAATTCGCTCAAAATGGAAAAGTCCTATCTATAACACACAATCACTATTTTATAATTTTGTTTTCTGTGACTGTTAAAGACAAAAAATTGGCAACTCATTTTTTAGCCCTCTTATTATTTTTACCCCTTAAATAAAATTGATGAAGAAATATTGACATACATCTGGTACCTACAACCAAATACTGTGGCAGTACGTATCATGAATAGCTCTGCTCACAGAATGCGCTCGGCTCTGTGGATAGAATTCTACTAACTAATAATTGGGAGTGCACACATCTGCCCCCAGAAATGAAAAGTTAACATTCAGTCATGATGCAGGTCCATCCCTAAATCACACACTGCAACAGCTTGCTTACTATTGCAAATTACCTTAGTCAACAATACAACTAGTGACTGATGCGGTCGTTGATTAAATGTAATAGCATCAGGGGAATTATTGAGCAATTTTTCACATTTGATAGTCATTTTTGTGTCCTTGCTAGTAAGGGCATTGAATATCGCAAATGAACCTGTTAACAAAAAAAAAAGAAAACAAAAAATGTATTAATAAGTGACTTAAATAATACTTAACGTATTGTAACAGCCTAAATGCTGAAGTTGACTGTAGCTTGTCATTATGCAGTTTGTGTGTACAACAAAAACATAACAATTTTTTGAATAGTACTTTGTTTACTTTGAAAATGACTGCATCTTAGAGTTATTATCACAGTAAGACCTAACAACCAATAAATGCTCATGCGGTTACAGATCAGCTCAGTCAACCCTCTCTATTGTCAATCAAGCAGCAGTTGCCATTTTAGAAAGTGCTCAAGTTTCTACTCGCTGCTTAACCTCTACATATTTAAAGATGTACAATTTTTCAAATTGATGTAGCCTACTGAATCCTTATACACGCCCAGTATTACTACAGAAATTTTGATGGCACAAAATAGTAATTCTTACAATGTAACAAATTCTTTACCCCTGGCTAATACAGTTACCGTACTGGCCAGAATACAAGACTGTATTTCTTGTCAAATTTGAACCATTAAACCTTCATCTTCGTCTTATATTCACATCCAAATCCATAACTTGGCCAAATTTTAACTAATTTTTGAAGTTTGAATACACCATTCGAATCGCTTTTTCAAGAGCTATCCATTGATTCTAATGAGAAGTTTAATAGTACCTCAAACAGTTTTTGAATTATTTAGCCAAAACTAAAATTGGACCTTAAAAACTGTTATGGAGTCCACAATTAAAAAAAAACCCTATATGACAAATATTAAGTAAACAAATGACGCTTAAACTCAAAAAATGTCAATACTCATCACATCAGTATTGCGAATTTTCGATAGGCATTACGCGAAACTTAAATATTTTCAGTCCTCCTATGTTCGTCAGGCAGCAAGAAAAGTGTGAACTATGTGTGCGATAAAGATGTATTGAGGAGACATGCAAGGGCGTAGTAGAAAGAGTAAAGCAACACATGGCGGATACCCTTAACAGAGTGGTTACCAGCAGCATCGCAACTCACAACATGGGCACTGCTCACAAGATAGCACGGGACAAAACATCAACCCTCCTAGTGTCCAATTCCAAAAATGACAGACACTTGAGGGGGTTAGAGTCAATTGGTATCGAACACGAGTTAATGGCAGGGCAACACGTCATGAATCTCCATGGGCCATCCTTTCCTGCAATTAAATATCTCGTCAGCAGAAGATTTGGAGAATAACTCACCTTTAAATGGCATCCGCAGCTTAGAGATGATCGTGGGCCTCCTAAATACAGAGGGCCACAGACGCTTCAAGTTTGAATCGTTCTGGATTGAATTCGATCCATCTAGAAGAGTGCATACAATTATGTAGACTGTAGTTCACACGTTTCTTGCTGCCTGACGAAGATAGGAGGACTGAAAATATTTAATTTTCGGGTAATGCCTATCGAAAATTCGCAATACTGATGTGATGAGCATGAGTATTGACATTTTTTGAGTTTGAGCGTCATTTGTTTACTCGATATTTCTATCACTCAAAGTGGAATGGTCAGATTCTTTGCCGTGACAAATATTATGATTCTGAATCTGCATTGCCTGAACCATTCTACGGTATTGGTAAAAGAGGCACTGGCAGAACCTTGTGTGAAAGTCGTCCGCTTTACAATCGTGCCAGTTTATTTTTGTTGAACTTATGCGCCCCAAACGGTAATTTGCATTATATTCGAGCTGCCTTACAATCAGGCCAGTACGGTATTTAACTCGAGTCCCAATTGCTAGTCACCATTTTGATGAGTGGGAATGAAATTTAAGCTACAACTGTCGGTGTTCAGTCTTAACCGAAGCAACGACATGGTTACTTATACATTCTCTTGACTAAAGGCAGCCCGAAAACTTCAATTTTCCCTCTCTCCATTTAAAGTTACTTCGAATAAAATAATTTTCCTTGCTTGCTAGCTCTCTCGGCCACCAGCTGCTACATTAATCTGCTATATAACACCGTAACGACTTTGAGGTATCAACCTCAGTGACACCAACACTTGAGGTACAATACCAATAACAGCGGTGCATGAGGCTTATCGTTGCTACCTTGCAAACTGGGTCTGGTCACGTGGAATGTGACATTGTCGATGGGCTATAGGTTTTGACGTTTTGACTTTTGATGTTGAGCTGAAAAACGAATCTGTGTTTCAGCTAAAAGCGGACCACTTCAAATTAAACAACATGTTGTTTTCTAGGCCCCCTAAAATGGGCCTCAAAATTGGCAGCCTGATACAATGGTAAGACGCATTTGTTTGGTAGATGCGGACATCCAGAGAGGAGTTGAATTGTTTAATAAGCAGAAACAATCACTGAATGCACGAGCGTTGATGCCTAGGTAAATGAACGAGAAATACTTCCAACAATTTTGTAAGCGGCACCGAGATGAACTGTTTCGAAGCTGGCAGGACCAAATTACTTATTCGATGCTTGCTTTCTCAGTGATATGATCTTTTAGCACAGAGTTGAGTAATAATAGTTATGCGACTTTCCTGGGGATGTGCCAAACTCTCAGCGGAATAATCCCGTTAACATTGTCACGTTGAACAAACATGGGAGGGTTGTGGCAAGAAAAACGACTTTCCCGGGTCGAGGAGGAAGAGGGTTCCGCCAACACTTCCATCAGATGAAACATACATATGTCAGTGCACGGAGGTCACACCAGGCCATATTGTGGACAGTAAAATTAAATTATCACTCAAACAGTTAAGTACGCAATTTAGTTCCCAAGAAGCCCAGGAGAAGCTGGGACCAGGAACTTCAGCAAAGCACCAAATACACCAAACCATAATGAAGAACATACAATACAAATGTTTCTTTAAAATTTCGGTGACTCTCTGTCACCTTCTTCAGAAAAAAACACACTCCCAACAACATGTGAATCACTTTACTTCATTTTCAAACTCGCTCACACGAGTTTTAAAATGAAGCAATGTGACTCGTATGTTTTTTTTCCTGACGACAATGACTGACTCACTGAAAATTTAAAGAAACATTTGCATTATGGTTTGGTTCTTTATTGATTTCTTCTTTTTACCACTGCAAATGGCGATTGCCAATTTTTTGGACCAGGCACTTCAATCCACCGTGCAGGATGGCTAGTATTTTTTAAAAATTTCACTACGTACTGTGTTGTGCCTGATAAATGAGAGGAGGACCAAATGGTTTACAGCGATGAATATTTTTGCAAAACAAAAAACCACTTACAGTGATTAACGTCACAAAGAATCCCGGTGTGATTTTCACAATGCATTACTGTAATTTCAAATCTAATGAAAAAAAGCTTTTTAGTTTAAAAGAAAGATGGGCTAAAGTTTAAGTTTACTATGACAGCCTGTGACTTTTCAGTTTAATAACTACAGTACAGGCACAAACTGTCTTCGAAAAAAACCAAAAGTTAATTCTATGGCATGGAAAGGTGTTAAACCAGTCAGTTGGCCTCATCACATTCAATGGTTTTTACATCTTTTAACTATGGCGAATCACAGAAGCCCAACTTGTACGCCCGATGGTCATGTAGCTCGGGCACTAACGCTTCACCCTTCACGCTTACTCACCTCTGCTTGAAGCGCCTTACTTTTAGAAGATTTGCAAACAAAAAATCCCATATAGGTGAAGGGATACGAAGTTTTAGGCAGTGATTACAGTAAATGGTTTTAATGAGAGTACAGTGATGTACCGAAATACATTACAGCATTTCTTCCAGACTAGGAAGAAAACAAAAACTGGATGGTGCTGCTATTTGTGTTTTCGGTGGAGAAGGAAGTTTCAGCTTTTCAGCTGCCCGCAGGCAACCACACCTAAGCAGGAAGAAATTACTGACTTGGATCTTGGCACCACATCTGAAGTTAGCTCCATTGAAGTATACCATCTCTCAGGAAAATCACCAGGCCCGAATGGGCTCACCGTGGAATACCTCCGTTATGCAGGTCACTTGCTGAACGCATGGCTCTCATTCTTTCGGCCTCTTTGGCTCAAGCCCATTCCCCATTGGCCACTAAAACTATTATTCTGCCCACCCTCACGTAAGCCGCGGCTGACCCTACGCGTAGCGATAATTATTTGGGAATTGCGTTATTGAGTCCACAGGCAAAGCTCTTGGACCTCGTTGAGCACCCGACTGAGAAATCCGTTCGACACCAGTGACGCCCAATAAACTCGTTATGATGCTGGCCATTTATATTGTGAAAGAGATTGTTCACCATTACCACAACGCCGGCTGGAAAGTATATGCTTGCTTCGCTGATGTTTCCAAGGCATTCGACAAGGTCTTACATGATGCCGTGGTTCACGCCCTACGGGGATGCAGAATATCAACCTGCCTGGTCAACACTGTATGCAATTTCCGATCGACAATCACTGACTATTCGTTGGGATAACTACTTTACCCCCCCCCCCCTGCAGCAAAGTGTGGTGTTAGGCCACAGCCCCCTACATCTATTTTTTTTTTGCCTTGTGTTGGATGAAGCCGTCAACAGTAAAGTAGCTTGCCTACGGGCTGTTGGATCAACGAAACTGTATCAGGGTTGCCACCAAATACCAAAATAATTTCCCACACATTTTACTAGTTTTACTTGTTTTTACGGCTTACTTAGTTGAAAAGAGTAGCTCAATTTAATGAATCTTTTAGGTGTTAACACAGAAGTACAAGGATAGTTTTTATTTTACCACAATGTCATAACAGATTATGTTTAATGCACTTAAGACTAGGCCTAAAATTGTGGCTTTGTTTTTTCCCCGAGTTTTCCAGATTTTTGTGTGAAAAATCTGAGAATTCCCAGAGT
>JAHWFP010096274.1:19187-31945 GCA_023313725.1 Lithobius niger
TGTAGTTTAAATTCCCTGAGTTTTCTGGGTTCTCCATGTTGATGGGAACCTTGTGTACTTAATATAATTTCTAACGCTGATGAAATTGTTCTCCTGGCACCCAGTAACACGCTCTTTAGTTCCTTCTGGACAGGCTGTGCTACAGGGCGGACATGAAAGGTCTTGACAATTACTCACAGTTCGATCACGCAGAACCAAAAGTCAAAGGTTTTCACCTCAAAACCTTTGACTTTTGGTTCTGCGTGATCGAACTGTGAGTATTTGTCATAAACTTTAACCAAAGTAAACTCCTGAGACAACCGATTTTTCGGTATGCAGAACGAAAGGTCTGTCGTTTAACGTTTTGAAATCGGCCGTAGTTTTCTTTCTGGGGATTCTGAGATTGTCAAACCTTTACGTCTGAATAAAACGATACAAACTTAGGTCACTTCAGTAACCTTCCTATATGAGCTGAGGCAAATTTACAACAGAAGAATTCAGTATCGAGCTGAGGTCGAGTATTTGGTTAACACACCTATTTTGCAAATGTCTTTCTTATTTGTTAGCGCAATAGCAACTAAGATGCTGCTTAACGGATTTTGTAGGTCTATAACTAACTAGTTTTCCAGTTTTTAGGATATAACTTTAAAATGGTTTGAGCTAGTGGCTTTTAATTTACACCACCGGAAAGCTCTCTTCGAGACGATGAATTTGTAAATTTGAACGTCAAAGTTGGTCAAAAATTGGCGAGTTATCCCATTTTCACCGGATTCGAGTCTTCTGAGTATGGATGTAAGCGACAAGCCGAGTTTGAGTATACGTTCCGTACTCGGCTCGGCTCGTATTTTGCACGCACGTGCCTACACCACCTCTATGGTGCAACCTGCTGCAGCTATTCTGGTGTGGCGTTTAACGAACTGTCATTGGTGTGTCAAGGGGTCATAAAAGAGCACAACTGAGACTTGCTTCCATACACTGGAACCTGCCCTGCTTTTACAACAGGCTACACTGTGGCGTGATGTACAAAACTCTAACAATGCCCTTATTGTGGCTTGCAGTGGGGGATCTGATGATGGGGCCAAGGCAGTTGTTTCGGAAGAGCTAAATACGCCTGTGAAGATGGTGGAAGATCCGTACCCACCATGACGTACGGCTGCTAACGCAAAGGGCCCATGACCATAGTCAGGGCGTTGCAGCGTTGCAAGCTATTAAGGAGTCGACCGTTCACCTTAACCATTTTTTGGTGTTCACTTTAAATTTGTCACTCCATACCCCTTATGCACCTCATTGTACGAAATAGAATAACAAAGAACACTCACCTACAGAGCTCCATACATGATGAATCGTGTCATTTTCACCATCAGCTTTGACATAAATAACATTGTTGGCAATAGTTTCAGTGGAATTTGTGGGGCATCCACTACTCTGAAGAGAAAACTGAAAACACAAAAACACGATATTATTTATTTGATAAATGAGAGGTCAATACATTCTAGCCATGTCTTGGCACAAGGACCAAAGGGTGATTTCTGGGAGAGGTTTACCAATTGTGGTAGAAAGAAAAGGATAAGGAGAGATTTCATTTTAAACCTTAATAATTCTTCGGCAGCAGGCAAGACGGTACTTTTCTACCCTACTTCACGAAGTAGACTGATCTGAGTGGTTGCCTTTCCATCTTTAGGCCAAGAAAGTTCTAAACCTCTTGGATTTAAATGCTAAAAAATATTTTGGTTTAACATTGACAAAATAGGGCAGTCATTTGCCACATTTGCAGTTCTGTACATTTGGTATATTTGCAGTACCTCGTTTGAGGTTGCTACCTTACACTGGGCCTCTGGCCTGAGGCAGTTGCTCGCACGTTTGGCATGGTCAAGTACAACATGCATTGTGTTAGTTGCCGGCATTCAGGCACGACACCTTTCAAGCAATAAACAATCATCACCAAATCATCCAAGAATCTGTCTTCATCCTTACATTGCTATCTCTTTGGGATACTGACCAGCATGGTACAATGCACCACAAGAAGGTAATAAACTCAAAACTCTCACACATACTTAAACTTAAACAAATTACACAACCAAAGCCAAGCTTGTATGGTTGGATGAGCAGATACAGTTTACTACTTGGTAGAAACTGTTTTGTCATAGGCTGCCTTCCAGCCATTAACAGATCTGGCTTCAACAACATTATGACGAAGCAGGTTCCAGTGGTCAACCACACGATATGAAAAGAAGTGCTTCCCGACATTGGTTTCACACGTGTACGTTGTAACTTGGGGCGGTGTCCACGAGTGGCAACAAAAGGGGGCCAAGGTGAAGTACCCTTTAGACTCAGTGCGATCAACCCAACCCAACCCAACTCAGAATTTTGTAGGTGTGAAGTAGGTGACTTTTAAACGGGACGGAAAGCCAATGGGCTTGAGATTGGTTAAATAAATACGGATGCAAACCTCTTTACGTTGCCTTTTGGACTTATATATGTCAGACTGCCTGAGCGTGGAATCGAACACAAAACCTTTGATTTCAAAGGCCCTGGGTTCGATTCCCCGCTCAGTCAGTCTGACATACAAGTCTTAAAGGTAACGTAAATAGGTTTGCATCCGTATTTATTTAAGTAGGTGACCTCTAACTCGGCGGTCGTAAAGGATCGTAAGGCCAAGCGCCATGAGACTAGCATCGTATGGAAGTGCACGCATTCATGGAACAAGCTTGGTAGCGTGCCTCTGAATGCGCTAAAGGAGCTGCCGGGCTGCCGGGGGCTCCATACTTGGATGCAGTATTCAAGATGTGGCCTGGTGTATGAAGTATAGAGTGTTTTAAGGAAGGTGGTGCTGAAGAAGGAAAAATGCTTCTTGATGCGGCCAAGCAGCATATTAGCACGTCGGGCAGCAATAGCACTTTGCCTGGTGACCTAAACTTTGAGGTAAACGTCACACCAATGGATATGGCCTCAAGAACTTCAGGGAGCTGCTCAGTTCCAAGAAAATAGGAACCAACATGAAGCACTTCACACTTGCTAGCATTGAACTTCGTGCCATTGTTCAGGGCCCAATTAGTGATCTGGTTAAGAGCATCTTGGATGATGTCACAATCTTCAGCGCGAGTAGTTTACTTGAACAGTTTGTTATCATCAACGAAGAGACTACACTGAGATTTAGCAAGGTCAGGCAGGTCATTGACAAAGAGTAGGAAAAGCAGGGGGCCCAGAGCTGTTCCCTGCGGAATACTACAGAGGACAGAAGTCCAGTCTGAGGCATGTCCTTCGTAAACCACTCGTTGTTTGCAGCCTAAGAGAAAATTTCTAAGCCAGTGTAGCAGGTTGCCAGTGATACCGTAGTTCTCTAGTTTTCTGAGAAAAAGGCTGTCGCGAACAATGTCGAAGGCTTTTTGGAGAATAACGTCGCAGGGGATATTGTTATCAACAACGTTTGACAAGTAGCCAAAGAACTCAAGAAGATTGCTTTGACAAGAGTACCCTGCACGGAAATCGTGCTGTTTCACAGTAGTTGTAGTGTTGACTTTTAACTAGCTTCTCAAGGAACTTGGCCACTTGAGATGTCAGGCTGAAGGGGCGGTAATTTTTTGAGCTTTGGCAGTCGCCGGCCTTGAAGATGGGGATAATGTTAGCATTTTTCCCAGTCATCGGGAACGACCGCTTCATCAAAAGACCTCTGGAAAACAAAGGCAAGCGATGTAGCAATAGTGGCAGATCATCTCTAAGCATGGCACAGTGAATCTTATCTGGACCAGGGGATTTAAAGGGGTCGCAGTCCTGAAACAGGCAGCGCACAGTGCACTCACATGTTGATAGCGGAGAGAGCATTAGTTTGCACGAGCACATCAGGCAATTGTGTACGTCCACCATTATTGAAAGAAAATGGAACTGAAGTATTGATTCAGTTTGTTGGCGATATCTTGGGGATTGGTGACAGTAGGTCCATTGTCTTGCTTTATGTGGATGCAAGGTTTATTCTTGCTCTTAGCTAAGCATTAGTGAAACCCGGATACTGATAACTTTCGTGGGACTTTTTCTCATAAGATTGCACTGCATATTGCGATCGCGTCAGTTTTTAACAAAAAAAAATAACTGTTGGGATCGAAAGGAAAAGTTAGGTCGGTCAGATTCCGTGAAGCACACCATTTTTTGTTTTGTTAAAAAAGCTTAAAAGAGCTTAAAGTTACTTTGCATTTGCAGAAAATCATTCAGTGCAAGACACAACCTAGCTAACTGGTAGATCGTCTGTGGCATCCTGAACCGTAAAAATCTTTAATGCCACCCATTTACAGGCGAAATAGTTGGACCGTTACTCTGGAAATACTGTAAAGGGGATTGCCAGGGTTCAGATCTTCTCCTTACGGATTAAAACGGGACGGAAAGCCAACGGGATCGAGATAAGGCCATGTCAGTCTGGCTCAGCGGTAGGATCTTGGTCTTTGATTTCAAAGGTCCTGGGTTCGATTCCCCGCTCAGGCAGTGTGACCAAAAGGCAATGGTTTGCATCCATATTTATTTATTTTTTATTTTTTTATTTTCTCTTTATGGAGTTTGAAGACATTGCCACAAGAAAACTCGGTAGGAAAGTAATCAGCTATTTCTACTTTGACCCTCACTCTTTGAACAGTGTGTTACAAAAGGTAGAATCCCGACACCAGCATCCATTTCCAGTGGATCTTTACCATAACATGCTCATTGCTTCTTTCCAGTTAGCTGTACCGTTTCCTAGCTGAATTTTAGTTTTGGCTGGTTTCTAGATAAAAATGGCCATTTATGGTTTACCTGCAGAAACCTCATCCTCACTGCCAGGTTTGTGTATAGTCAGACCTACCAGACTACAAGGATGTTGATAAATTGATTAACTAGCCTACTATTGTCTTTTCTTATCATTCAGTCTCCACAACTGAAGCTCATGAGTCGTTCTAATAGAATCTGCTGAAAAATTAACTAACTATCTGAGCCACCAATGTACAAACTCTGCTTTACCTAGGACATTTCTTTTGATTAAACCGACTTGCTCTGATTTGCAAAGTGACGGCCACGCCCACTGCCATATCTGCTGACAGATAGCCTACGCCTAGAATTTGCAGATTGCACTGAAAAAATAGCTGAAAGTAGGGTGGGGGTGGAGAAGCGAGAGATATGTGCAAGCCACGAAGATTTATGCAAGCGATTACATCATAATTTTATGAACAATGAAATGCTTAACACAATGATGGTAATTCAAAACAAATAATGGCCTAGCCTAAGTCTCTGTTTTCCCAATGTAAAATGCCAAGTGAACTAAGTTTACTTACGCCACATACATAAAAATGAATATTCCTCTGGCATCACCACATCCTCGTAAATGGCCAGCAGTTTGAACTTTTTTCCAGTTTTTGATAAATAAAAAAATCATGCTTACTGCGCATTGCTAGGTACTTCATCAAAAATGATGATTTTAGACTAATGGTCATGAGCCTTAAGCTACGTTTACTCTCATACACTGGTATAAGTATTAGTAACCAACATACAAATTACTTAATCATGTTAGAAATTATACAACTGGGCTTAGGCCATGCAAAGTTAAAAAAATGGTTCTCGGGCACAAAAAGTTTAAATCTGACGAGGGATGAGGCTTTTTTTTTTACACACTCGGTTCTCAAGCACAGAAAGTTGAAAACTGATGAGAGATGAGGTTTTTTAAAAATAGTTTTAAACACATTTTGCAGTAAAAAAAGCGCCATTTTCATACTGAAGTTAATTTTTATTGGATGAACAAGTCGTGACTATCAAAGTTGTGTTTGACGTTTTCAAATGGTTGACTTACACTTAAATTCGGCTTAAAACTCCCCAATCACGTAAAATTTTTGTCCCACATTCAGTTTGCACTGTTACTAACGCAATCCTGAATTACTGTTTTGTAGTTTCTGTAGTTTTCAGAACGCAATCCATCCCAATAGTAGTTAAAGCGCTTTTATTTCTCATTGAAGCAAAGATATTATTACTTCAAGTAGAAGGTGTTGACTCCTCATATTAAAAAATATGGTCAGATTGCTTCAACACAGCATTCGAAAAGCTATTTTCGTAAATTTTTATTCACAGCAAGCATAGATTGGATTTCAGAAAACCCCCCCCAAAAAAATTTGATGCGAAGTAGTTGATGCGGTGGATTACGTAGTATTGATACAACAGTAGTGATCAGACTAATGTTGACTTTGGAAAAGTCATTAATTCATTAATTTATTTATTTAATCTTAATCCACCATACAACTAGGTACAAAAAAAAACATAACAATAGGGACAACTGGCGACTGGTTAGGGACAAGCCTACACCTCTTCAAGGTCCTGAAGAGCTGCGACACCCTGAACATGGTCTATGGCGAGCTGGCTGAGTGCTCGGACGTCGGCATTCGTGGATGGCTCGTTCCATCTACCAAGTTCCATCAGACCGTTGTTGATGACCGTGCCAAGTGGGGTGTCCCAGTGATCAAGGCCTCCATTGCAGGCCACAACCAGTTCGTTGTGTGAACGTTGGAGCAACCTCCAGAAAGAAACTTGTCCCAGCAAATGGCGCTGCGCAAGAGTTAAGGTTCCGGCATACCTGCATGCCTGGTGGTTGTGGGTTGGTACAGGAAGGAATATATGCCGTGTCAATTATTTTTATTTCTTGCAAAAAAATAGATGCGGGAAGGCCTGAGAACCATTTTTTTTAACTTTGCGTGGCCTTATGTTGATAACTTAGGACTTTGGATTAATCTTAAAGGGCCCTGCTGGGAGTTTTTTGCTTGAAAAATAAAAGTTCCCCTCATCCCACCTCACCATTTTCGTGAAGAGAAAAAGAAAAAGAAATCAGCATACTTATCCTTAGTTTATCCATCATAGTTTTGTGATCAGAGTTCGTTTTTCAGCAAAAATAAAATTTCGTCTGTGCAAGGTTTCACAAACGCACGTCACATTAGCGAGTGTGTTTGTTGAAATCGTTTGCTTTTACCTCACAAAGACAGAGTATTTTTACCTATAAACTGTCCAAAAATTACCCCAACTTTGTTCTGGATTCAATTCCTGATGGTATTAATTCCATCACGTTTTGGATAATGATGTCGATTGTTTTTTCATTAGAACTGAATGTGCCATGTGACGGTTGGCTGACTCAGTTTATCTACATCATAATACATTTACAGGAAGTAAGAAGAGAACTAAAAGCGAAACCAACTACGTCGTCAGCACTCTAGCTAACATAAAACGTGTAAAAACAATTTTAACATCACAAGGAAAAGTGTTCGCTGTTCACCAAAATGTCCCTCAATTGTCACTATGTGAGACTTTCCTTTGTCCGGATAGTCAATGGTCAGAAACGGTTTTTAAGTCCAGGGCTCGAATTGTCTTTAAAAAATTGCATAGCAGAAATGCGATACAAAATGCAAATTTGCGTAGCAGTCACGAAAAAATGATTAGCAACTTTTATAGAATAATTTATTTAGTAAAAAAAATACAAAAAGTTTACTTTATTGGAAACAATAGCCATTTTTGTTTCACTTTTACTTTCCTACACGCACAAATGCTTGGTCAAGATTATGCCATCCGATGCATGTTAAGACTATTCTGTCCCGTGTTTGAAATGAAAGCGTCACCAACTAAATACCGAAGGTGATAGTAGGACCAATGATTTTCCAGAATCCATGTGCGACGCTTGGCCTGGCTATAAAGTAGGCGGGATTAGCATTTCCGTGTCAGCCAACACGATCATGACTACGCTGTTATGTTGTCTCGTTTAATACAGTTGCGTCGCTAAACTGCGATACATTATTCAATTTTGCATCGCTAAAGTTTAAATTTGTGGTGCAAATTGCGATGCGATACCGCTCATTTCGAGCCCTGAAGTCCAAACTACATTTATTCTTGGTTCAGAGGCACCTTGACTGCGCCAAGCCTGGCAGGAAACTGTCCTTTCTTCCTCGTTTCAAGCCCTGATGATGGCTGCGCGCACGTGCGCGAGCAAAGAAGGGACGGGGGTGTTAGCATTCCAAGGTGTGAATTTTCGGTGGGCTTCTACCTTCCCTTGTGATGAGCCTTTTGGTCTGACCTAACACTTTCATTCCCAACGCTTGGATGGGAATTCGCTACAAAATTCCTGTTGCCAGATGCTAACTTGTGACTAAACATAACAGGGGTAGCAATATTTAGACTCGCAGGGAAAAATTGCAGACACAGCTTTTAAAATACAAAATTGCATGACAGAGTTGAATTATAGTTTTTGGATCACAAATGACAGAGACGTGCACTTCGCGGCATTTTAAACAGCTTGAATTAAGCTTTCTACTGGCACTACTCAAGCCAAAGAACTTTAGCTGCTCATTTTAAACGCTGATAGACTCGTTTTACTTGGTACAATTCAAATTATGTTTACCAAACAGTCCTTCAAACCACACGTGGTTTGAAGGACTGTTTGGTAAAGTGTAACAGTGTTTCTTTATAACTTTAGCTGCTTGTTTTTTACTACGTTTGATTCAACTTTACGTGTAGGCTTTCAGCAGAAGCAATAAAGCCACATTCGCTGCAGAGCTCGCATCGGGGGACAGTTGTTTAGTTAAACCTTGGACTAATTACTCTCTTCGAGGTGGACGACTCACATACCACAGCCGCCATACATAACCCGTGCACCCGATAATGTTAGAAGACTGGCAGCGCGACCTTGCGTCATGGGAGATCGAAACTATTTCCGGAGGTTTTCCCATTTTACTCTCGTCACTCGCGTGACACGAGTGAGGTGGTCTAAGGTGACAGGCCACCGACGGATTTCGACGTGGCGCTGCGATCGCAGCTGAAGATGGTGGGAACACTACCAAGCTTACACTTAGAGGCAGCCATACATGACTCGTCCATCTCAAAGAGAGAGTAGTTAGTCCAAGGTTAAACTAAATGGCAGTACACACAATAGCGCCTTTGGGTCCACTTCCGCAAAAGCTCCGAGCATGATGGCCGACCTATCTAGATTCCGGCGCGTGAAGTTTAGAAAGGTTTAAGATTTTGATTACGGTTTCTGGTGTTATGTGGTTAGTTTAGGTTAGGTTAGGTTAGGTAAATTTGGAAAAAACTGACCTTATTTTCGAGAAACAGCGACCTTAATTTACCCTTTACACCAACGGAGATAGTACAACCAACGTATACAGATCGATGGTGGACGCGCTTGGAGCCGCTGTGGAAGTGGTTCCGCGCCTTTGCGTCTCCGAATATGCACGATTTTGTGTGCAGTTGCTGTAATTTTCAGCAAGTGGAATCTTTCCCCATCCAATGTATGTTTTGCCGCGTAAGGGATTGGATAAAACAACTTGAAATTTAGCTTGTGTTGATGTACGGTACAGCCCTGTTAAGGGAAAAATTTACTATGGATAAAAAAGGCTACATTTCGGCTTTGGACGCCAAAACCTGCTTTTCGGACATCAGCAACCGATCTGTACCCCAAAGCCAAATATAAATCTCTTCGCTGTCCTTCGATTGAATGTAGAGAAAAAAACAAACAGTATTTGTACAACGAAGTCATCAATCATCAATGCGAAACTGAAGCCTTTACTACAAATGCGAAAGTGTTTACACATAAGACATACAGTTACCTTTCTTCCAGATCCATCGCACTGTAATACAGCAAAAGCGTATAAGAATAAAAAGGCACAGACGACTTCAGAATTTGCGAGGTGGTTGAATTTCATCATTGTTACGGCTTGATTTACACTAAAGCTTCTCGCAAGTCTTGTGACAAACAGACGTCTCACACCAGATCACATGCTTCCACAAAGCAGCCGCCTCTCTTACTAGGCGAATGAGCAATAACTGCACGGTACACCTCATCCTGGAAAAACGCGAATTCATTTACCCTGATAGTCGCAAGAAAATTTATAATAATAATTCTTGCTATTAGATATGACAATTTTGTTTTATTACGTATATTTAAATCAAAAGTTACACAACTTATGAATGGAGGACCTATCGTCGTAATTTATTTTGAAACTAATAATTCACCTCCCAGTGTTCTGCAATGCAAATATTAGTATTAACTATTAAACACAGAAACAGAATGGAGCGGCTACAATTGCTTCTCACTTGTCATTATGAGCTGTTCGTAATCATTGGCATCATTGTGTTTCTTCGTTTAAATAAATGATGAAAGAATAGCAGAGAAATAAGTTGATCAGTTGAAACTACTGTGTTCAGGTAAACTTGTACTTAGAGTACCTTGTAGGGACACACCCACCATGCCACCGAAAACGTGCTGAAAATTAAAGGCATTAAAAATACTTGAATGACAACGCTATTTCTCCTAACATGGCGCCTACGACTGTAATAATGGAAAGGGATTTGAGCGAATTATATCATGGTCCGTCCGTCAAACCAAAGTTATACTGACAATTTTAACCGATGAAGTGTTTTACACGATTTACGTAAAAAGAAGGTGACAGATAAAACACCGAGACATTGTGTTCCCTGTTCCCCAAAATGGCAGTTTTATTTTCCTTCATGACGGCTTGCCATACTATTATATTTTCTTAAGTTGGCTTATCTTTTCTCACATGCTAATATTTATTTGACTTGTAAGTCCATTATGGAGGGGTAACCCGACACATCCGATTAAAATATGGTTAGAAACTGTGAGGGCAAAAGTACGTAATGTGAGACGTAATGTTTCGCTTTGCTGTACATGGTATCGGCCACGCTAATTAATACTATCGTTCTCTCGATCTTGGTATCAGCCACGCTAACTAAAATGATCGCGATAGGAACTGTTGCAATTAAATTTGTGTCAGTTTAGATAAAAAAAAATCTAACGATTTTGAATTCGTAAACTTATCAATTAAAAAATACTTTTCTTCAATGCGAATTTTTACGGCCGTGAGCCTATTTACAATTAAGACTGAAAGCTTTTGGAAACTATTTCTCTGTGGTGAGGCCTTAATTTCTGGCGACAGTTTCGCCAAAATGGCGGACTTTAAGAAAACACAGATACCAAAATACACACGTGCTGGTGCAGTGAACACTCCTGACACTTTGTACTGGAAAAAACTTGGGGTAAGATCGCGTAGTATTAAAGTACCGTAGATTCCAAACCGTTCAACTTTAAAATACTGTGCTATTTGCTTGATAATTTCACAAGTGCGTCAGAAGGAGCACATGGCATACGAGCAGAGAACTTGAGGATCTAAAGGCAGTATGGCCTAGGCTTTACTTTCTAGGTTGTTGATGCAGGCCACTAAATTTTGCAATTTGTTGTATTCCTTATCCTTGTACAGTCATGCCATCAAATAAATATTTTCAGCAAAATGGGGTAATATGAGGGGAGATGGGTGATGGAGGGAATGGTAAAACTACTCCAGATACTTATGCGACGTGTTCGTTCCAGTGATCATTTGATGGTGCTTATGTTTGAGACTTGTATCCTACTGTAGGTGTAAATAAAGCAGTGTGTCTAGTCCCGGTTGGTCCATAACTTTTGGATGTGTTGCCAGGACCGCAGTTCTGTTAGTATGGATCCCAGCAAACACAAAAAGCATAGTTCTTGGGAAGCCGTAGAATAGTTTAGAGTTGATTATGTTTGGTTAGGTTAAATTAGGTATTAAGCAGGTTATTTGGAAGATTGGCAAAAACCATTTACAGTGGTTTAGGTCAGACGTTCGGCATTCTGGAGTTTAGGTGGTACGGACTGTGCAACCAGAAAGCCCGAACATTAGTAAATGGAAATTATTTCTGGCCGGACAAGTTTTTGGTTGCGGTTTCTGATGTTATGTGTTTAGCCGCAGCGAGCGAGGCAAGCAATTTTGAAAAAAAAAAAATTATGTGAGTTAGCCTACCCTTGATTTGCCTGAATTTGCAAGTTTGTTTCCATTTAGCCTACTAATGTTCTGGTCGCAATCAGGGTTCCAGTTGCGCAGTTCGTACCACCTAAACTCCAGAAGTGCCGACATCACGAAGTAAAAAATTACACATTACCACCAAGTGAAAGAGGAACAGATTAATACGGAGAAAACACATTAGCACCGCGCATCAGTATTGAATAGAAAACTAAACTTGAATTTTCGAAGAAACAACTGTTCTTCTTCGGAAGTATCACTAAACAAACTGGCAAAGCATTCGACTACATGCTGTTGCGACAAGAGCAATAAAAGTTCAAATGTCAAGCATGCATGTTTAGAGCACTGATCTCTTTGTGTGTATCGCGTCGTGTTTGGAAGGCTGCTGTTGGCGTGGATGCAGTTCCCATTGGATGTCAAGCTTGACGACCAACTCTGGGATGATAATCTTTTCGACATTTTCGTATGTTGGGCCTGTCAAATTCATGAAGGGGACTCGACTCGGGGAGTCTCCGAGTCCCCCTCCAGGTGCGCAGTATATGCCAGAATGCTAGAACGAGGTTCGCGGGAAATTTCAGAAAACTGTGAAAATTCTCTATAAAATGGCTTGCCTAGCCTATATAGTAAAAGGCTGTGAAAATTTAGAAATTCTGTATGAAAATTTTGTGGGAAATTTTGTCCAGTAAGAATTTTATGCACCCCTTTCCCCCCAGGCTTACCAGTTGGTCGTTATTTTCTTTCGAAGTCGTTAAAAGTCCATAAAGTTCTGTTATGTCGATAAAAGTCGATAAAATTAAGTTTTGAAATACATATATTGCAAAAAGTCACATTACCGTATTTTTTTTTTTAATATTGGCGATTAGTTGTGGTCTCCACGCGAAGCAGTTATAAAACGTGAAGTTCCGGTTTACGAACTCTTTGAGTTGCTCTACAGCATGAATGGTGCCCCGCATTTTTGCTTTA
>JAHWFP010096275.1:0-15064 GCA_023313725.1 Lithobius niger
ATGGGATGTTTTTTTCGGCTGTCGATACGTTTGGTATCACTATACCACACGTATCGACAACCGAAACAAAAGGAAAAGAGACGGAAGCTGAATTACATGCAAATGCTGGTCACATGGGATGTTTTTTCGGCTGTCGAACCAAACGTATCGACAGCCGGAAAAAAAGTAAAAGAGAGGGAAGCTGAATTACATGCAAATCACTATACCAAACGTACCGACAGCCGAAAAAACATCCCATGTGACCAGCATTTGCATGTAATTCAGCTTCCCTCTCTTACTTTGGTGGCGATATAAACGTAACGGGGGTCACCATATGCAAAATTTTGCGCCGTATTTGTTCGAATGTTGCAAAATGTTTACTAATATGAGGGAACCAGATATATACGCCATATTCTATAATATAGGTCTAACGAGGGAGCGGTACTTTACAATAATGTTGCAGATCTGGAGAAAATACCTTCGATAAATCATGATGGACACTGCAGCAGCTTTATGCACCGTGTAACAAATGTGTGTGTGAATAGATACATCTGATCAGTGGTAATAATCCCAAGATCTGTAATACTGTATAGGAAAGGTGAACGAATGTCCTCCAAAAATAACTGATAGATGTTATGTTTGTGTCCGATGTGTAGAATTGCTGATTTGTTTGGGTGTATCGGTAACTGCCAAGTGTGGGACCACTGTTATGAGATCGATGTTCAGCTGTAATGTCTCGCTGTCGGCGAACGAGGGGACCAGTTGTCTAGTTTTAGTAAGATCTGTATATTAGGGTTAAGAAACTATTACTGCATGAGGAGTCAAAGTCATTACAAAAATAATAAAAAGCAGTGGACCCAACACTGATTCCTGTATGACTCCGCTGTGGGGGTAGTATACCAGTAATGGCTACTCTATGTGTAAGGTGAAGTAGCCACGGAATTGTATCCTATGCTAATGGATCAGTGATACCCTATTTTTTAAGAGAATGCATATACGTAGCTGGTGGAATACTTTGTCGAAGGCTTTCACGGTAGTAGAAACGTAGAGACAGTCGACAGGCAAACCCTGACCAAAGGGCCAGAATGATGTAGTAAAAAGCTTAAGTTAGTAACGGTAGTATCCTGTGCAAAACCGTGCTGATAGGATCAGTCAGTTGTTCAGGTTCGAGGTAAGCAAGGCCGTAGCTGTAGCCCCGGCAGCCCCCCCCCCCCGCAAGGCACAGGGGGGGCTCACACGAGGCCCCCAGATTTCCGAACTTGCATATTAGAAAACTTTCAGTTTTAGTCTTCTGTACCGGCTGAGAAGACTATTGCAACGACTTTGTCCGTCCATCCGTCGCTTTTTTCAACTTCGCAACGGTACCAGATAAAGACGACCACTGTTTACAACGTTAGATTCAGTGTGAGAAGTTAGTTAAATAACATGGCAAATTAAAACATCGTTACTTCCTTAGAGCTAATAGAATTCTTCGACGTAACTAACTTAAATAATAACATTTGATCGTCGAATTAAAATCCTCAATAAAAACAATTTTGGCTTCGTCTAAAATAGTCTCGTCGCATTGTTGCATGAATGAATAGGCTAATCGTCGAACCAAATTCTCCATTAGGACTGTATCTGCTACTTACGAAATTAAACCTGCATTTTTAAAATTAGGCCTAAAATCATGTTAGCATGGCAACGTCAAGTTGCTACGAGTCGCTGTTGGCTTCATCAACAGCGTCTCTCTCGTCACTTCCCTACTACCACTGATCTATATAGGCTACGTTGCGCGTTACGTTGTAACACTGTAACGTGTGCCTGTAAGTGCACCGTGTTGTAAAAATGAATAGGCTTACTATACAATCCATAGCTCCGTTAGCTGCTACTTATGAACTTAAAACTGCTGGTTAAAATTAGGCCTAAAAGCTGACAATTACGCCTAAAATATAAAATAGGCCTAAAAGCTAACACATTTTTAACCAACAATTGTGATGGTTACTGATTTTAGATTAGTATAATAGTAATACTGCATGATAGAGGTGTGCGCCTCAACATTGGAAGTGGAGGAACTGTACAGAAGACCGGTGCGACTAGGCATTCGCTGTAGCCGCTTGTTTAATTTTCAAAACGATTACACACAAAAGCTGTTATGTCGAATCAAACAAAACGCAGTCAAAACCCCACTCAAAGCCCTGGTTGATTTCTCATTTCTGTCGACACATGCGTAAACGGTCGGCTAAATACACCGTGCAGTTGTGGAGTGCCTTTAGTAAGATAAAACATTTTTTTATTTTATTTTATTTTTCCAATTCGCAATTCAAAGTTGCAATTCATGTCATCAACTCGTTTATAAATCCTTGGCCTCATGTAGTAGTCTTTTGATCTAAAATTTATTGGAGCAACTCGAATTTACAGTAATGCAAAGCCAAGTAAATACTTATCTTTACTCACCCCCCTCCCCTCGCCCGGAAAAATAAATAAATAAAAATAACGAGCAAAACTTTTTTTTAAATGTTGTACAATTCATGACAGGGTAATAATGTAGCTTGTAACAAATTGCTGGTACCAATATACCGTATCGAAATTTTCTGAATTCACCCCGCTATAACATAGGGGCCCACATTTTGTATTTCAGGGGGGCCCCAAAATTCTCAGCTACGGTACTGGAGGTAAGTAGTGTTTCTTGTTGATTGAGTCAAAAATTTTACTGAGGTGACAGATAGGGAGACAATTGGGGGGATTGGGATGGTTACTGTTCTTGCCTTTTTCGAAAATGGGATAACATATGGGCTAGATTGGTGGAACAAAGTAAACCTTCAAAAAGCAAAGCAAATGAATAAAATAAGTTTTATTATAATCGTACTTCGACGCCAAAGGAAGAAGGCAGCAGGAATACCATCGGGACTATAGTGGCACAAGAAGGTTTGAGTGCGTAAAAAGCTTGCATGTTACAAGTGGTAAAGATACGTGGGGGGATCCAAACACGATACGGTGTGATAGTGGGAAGGGAAATATAATTATTGATATCATTATTGAAGTTATCAGAGAATACGCAGAAAGTTTGACGTAAGAAGGGGGCCATTTGGAAGATTTTGTCTTTTGTCAAGTAAGGGTTGCCTAGCTTTATTTCAGGCTTTAATGCAGTGAAAGAAGGCCTTTAGATTACTAGCAGCATTAGTAGGAGGGTTTGCTCGTATCTGGCACGCTTGATCCTCTAATGGACATTTTAATTTGGGAGTATAATCCCCTGTAATGCTTGATATTAATATTACCAGACTGTCTGTCCTTGGACCATCGACGGCGACATTTGTGCTGGTTAGAAGCATCATATCAAAAACCAAAACTGGTAAAAGGGACCACCAAGTTCCGAATGGTTCGGCCCTTCAAAGGAGTGATATCAACACACCAAATCATTCGCCAAGTTAATCGCACCGCTTAATAATTCGAAGGTTAAATGAAACTATAGAACATTGCTATACTTTCGGTAGCAATGTTCAAGTTTTCATTTAACGTCCAAACTATTATTCGGTGCGATTACTGCACCACATCCAAGGTGATCTGCATCTAGTAATGGGTTTAATATCATATAGACACATTTGTACAGGGTAGTTTGCATACATCTCGTGTAAAGTGCAGACCAAACATTATTAACATTTGCGTCAAGTATATGGTAACTCCCAACTGTGAAAGACATGGCCCTTAATTGCCAATATGTTCCAATATCCAATAGCCAATATGCTTTCGGTTATGTTATCTGGGTTAGCGGTAAATATTAGGTCCAGCAGAGAGTTTTCGTGGTTGGTAAACTGAAATGCCGAGTTAATCCCAACTCAAGATATGGGGGCCACCTTCACTGCCTGTAGAAAAAAAATGTCCCCGTCAGTTTCCCTGTAGTTAAAATCGCCAACTGGATCCGATTCGTTCCATCAAGCGCCATGAGGTGAAAGCGCCATCGGATCCAACAGTTTTGTGCTATTAACATCATCTGAATTTGGGGAAACGGTAAAAAAAAATCTGCCGAAAAAATCAGTCCCGTGAGCATTAAATGTTAGCCATGCGCAACTTACAAGGTTCGAGTTTACATCAAATGCGGTAAAGAGGCACGTAAATGGCAACTCCGCCAATAAAATGACCCGCTTTACAATTTGTACTAAAAGATTATAGTGTTTAACTTGTGGTGGGGCTACCCCGGGACGCAACCACGTTTCTGTGATGGCGAACAGAGAAGGCGTGTGTGTGGAAAGCAGAACATCATCCTCGAAGTATTTATTACGTATATGCTTTCGGGAGGTTACTTGTTCACTGATTTTAATCGGTTGCGGGTGTTGCAGGTGGGAGGGAGGTAGTATGGTAGAGGTGCTGACAGATGGGGTAGAAGTAGTAGAGGGGATTGTGGAGACCATGATGACAGATGTGGTGTGAACCTGAGTAATATAGTTGTTGCAGTTGTGCCGCAGTACAGCAGTACAAGGTGGGAGGACAGGGCAAGAAGAGGGGAGTGAGCCGGATAAGGGATCTTGCAGTGATGACAATGTGGGTAAAATCAAGAATTTATAGGGTTTGGGAGGAGAATTTGTAACTCTAAAAAGTCCCTATTGGAACACGTTAGATTCGTCCCCATTAGTTCAGTCCGAGTTTTCAGAGGGCGCCACGTGTTCTATCTGGTAATTTTTGCTCATTTTTTTTATCCCAAATCTAAAGTAAACTAAATTACAACTAAGCTAGGCTAAATAATAATTAAATATAAGCTAGTTTCGTTTAGTTTAGTTTAATTTTAGGCTAAAAACGTGAGTAGAAATTCCTACATAAAACACGTGGCGCCCTCTATAAACTAAGACTGAACTAATGCGAATATATCTAAGGCGTTTCAGTATGGGTCTCGGTCACAAATTCTCCTCCCCCACCCTATAAATTCTTGGTAAAATGGATTCATTATTGGTAGGTGGACCATGAGAAGTTGCGGTTGAGAATAAGCGTTTGGAGTGTTAACATTGACACGTGTTTCCATGCCGGTCAGGGCAGCTTATAATCTCGATTTGTGTGCTGCCACTTTTGCCAAAATATTAACAGCTAACCACTATAATTAGTTCCATGAGCACCCCCCCCCCCCCCCCTCAAATCACCAACTCGTACCCAAAAAACCACAACAATTGCGAAGTATCCGTCTTTACATATCAAGTTCGACACACGATTGTAGAACGATAAATAACTTGCCGTCAAGTTGACAAAAGCATTTTATAGAACTGCGTCGGAAGGCCTATAAAAAATTAGTGACGATTAGAGACCAACCAGAAAAATTCGAATAAAAATTAGTCCTGGTCTTGTATAACTCTTAGTTCAAAAAAAAAAAAAAAAAAGAGTTGAGGCACCAAAATCCAAATCTGGTACAGAAGCTGCCATGCAAAGAATGGTTTGGGCCTTCCAAAGAGCGGTATTGACAGACCAAACCATTTAATTCGCCAAGTCCCATCTCACCCACTGTATCTGACGTTAAAGGAAAAATTTGAACATTGCTATCGAGAGCAGCAATGGTCTAAATTTCTCATTTAACCTTGGCGCTATTAGTCGGTGGCTTGGCTTGGACAACTTGTACCGCTTAAGAAGTAATTTCAGTAACCCCCCCCCCCCCACAACTTGCACCGTTTAAGTTCTTTCAGTAACAACCCCACCTCCACATACACAACTTGCACCGTTTAAACCCACACAACGTGTACCGTTTGAGAAGAAACCCATTCCCACCCCCACACACAACTCGTATGCCTTCGCAAAATTGTGTGCGTCGTTCGGCCGGAATTCAAGGAATATTCCTACCACATTTCGTTCGAACCGGCTGACCAAACAAGACCATGTTTCGAAGACAACTGGTTCGACTCCAAGTCACGACACAATCGATACTCCGACAAAACGAAACCAGCATTAATTTTTTTTTTAGCAAGCCAACTCTTTGTCCAAAATCGGACCGTATCACCGCGCCGATATGTTTCTACATACCACCCCCACCCACATTCTGCTTTATAAACAGCCCGGCAAACTTAGGCTCGGTAATATTTACGGCCTATAAGCCTAACAAACTCCCGTCGCAATCATTTCGAAAGAAGCTTGTTTACTTTAACGTACGCACGAGTTAATAAAATCCACCCAAGACCAAAAATGGTAGAAAAACACGCCAAGTTTCCAAAAACGGTCGGCCTTTGAAGGTAGTGATATCATTCCACCAAGGAAAGGCCGCCAAGGTTAATCCTATTAGCCAAGTTAATCGCACATACTAATAGTTCGAAAGTTAAATGAAAACTAGAAGATTGCTACTAGCGGTAGCAATCTTCAAGTTTTCATTTAACGTCCAAAGTATTATTCGGTGCGATTAACTTGGCTAATAGGATTAACCTTGGCGGCCTTTCCTTGGTGGAATGATATCACTACCTTCAAAGGCCGACCGTTTTTGGAAACTTGGCGGGTTTTTCTACCATTTTTGGTTTTGGGTGGATATCACAGCTTTCATAGGACTGTGAACGTACATAAGGTTACACCGTCTGTTTAGGATGCTTCAATCTCATTTTTGCACACACTGACTAACAATCGCTGATTTCGTTCGCTTCACTCACTCAATCAGCGCATCCCCTTAAGTTGTTTTGTTTATCCCTGCAACTGCCCCTTAATTTTTCAAGATTTCGTTCACATTTAGTCATGCAGAAACTAGGGATCGACCGATCATCGGATCGGTATCGGCATCGGCCGATATTTTTCATCCGATAATCGGATCAAAATCGGATCGGTTTATGTGTCCGATACCGATGTCAACTTCACTGCCAAACGCGAGTTTCAGTTTTGAAAATTGCTTCGGTTTAACAGATTAACTAGCAAAGGCTTGTCACCTCTCAATACCAACAATTTATAAATTCTTGTAAATACTAATACTAATGTGTAGTGCACTGCGTTTAAATCGTCTAGCGATCGACGGGAAGCAAGCACCAGCTGGTCCTACCGGAGCACGTGCCAAAACCACCCAAAATTTGGTTAATTCTGAACATTGTGTATCTTAGTTACTTTTATTAAATATTTAATGTAAAAGTACATAAATTTATATTTGCGATCTCGTTTACCTTTTGTTAGTTAAAGAAATCGATGGTCGTAGAAGCATTAGTAGCGTTACTTCCGATCCTTGCAAGATTTCTTTGTTGTGGAGCTCAGTCACAAGGGCCAACAGAAAACGTGCTAGTCAGTAATCCTGGACAGTGCATAAGCGGGTTGTGATTTTTAAAAGGTTTTAAAAATATATTATGTCAAAATTGTAATTTATTTTAGAAATACAAATCCATAAAAAATGCGGTAACGAGAAACGTTTTAATTATTTGCTACGGAGTGTGTTGTCTTTTGTCTTTGCTGGTATCGGCAGGGTGCTCAGTACGCGGACAACCAGGAAAAAGTAATGCACATTAGGCCATTAAAAAAAAAATCGTCTCATCAAATTTAAAATTATTACTTTTTAAAAATCCTTTAGTATTAGTATAGTATAACAATATCCAAGTATTTACTCGAATCCTGTGTTTTTACTACTGTTAAAATTATTCAAGCTGTATCCTCCATTTTGCTGGTAGTAGGTGCACCTTTCGGATATCAACTTTTAAAGAGCATTTTGTAAACAACCGGTTTCTTCGACGTAGTCAGTTTATCCGAGCAACTATGATCTATTTAAAACTAGTTTCAAGTGGATCTGAATGAAATATATGGATTACCAATTAAAGATATTGCAGCAAAAAGGTTTATTCGTAAGAAATTCAAGAGAGGATGGTAAAGCCTTGGATTGGTAAAGCAAACACCCAAGTTTTGTTTCGTGCTGGGTAGTTGGCCAGATGGGCTACGGTGATTTTAAATCGCATTTTCCTAAGCGGAGGTCTATTTTAGTTAGACGTGAGTTTGGGGAGGGGGACAAGTAAAGTAAGCAAAAGAATATTTTTCCAATGTCCAGCGTTAATTTGTCATTCGTTCGTAATTAATTTTTTGCTAGACAATAATTTTAATTACTAGGATTTTTTTTTTTTTTTACGGATGGGGGTTTGAGGAGCTGCATAGCCTGGAAACTAGACAGTTGATTTGAAATTTAAAAGGCGTGACCAGCCCCTGTAAAGATTAGTTTTATAATTTCAGATTTTCGTTTTTTCTCTCATGCAAGTGTGCATATGGAGTTAGTACAAAAGTAGGATACTCATACTTAACATCAGAAATTTTAAATCGTTTGTAATGAAGAATTTTAATCTGCGTTAAATTCATTGTACTACAGTGCTGATAAATGGGTTTTTTTCTATTTTTTTGGCATTTAACTTTAAATATGGTCCATATGTTCATATTTTTACTTGTGGTCCTGGTATGAGAAGGTGCCAAAAGTTACAAGGAACCGGACGGGATAAGCAGTGGTAAATTTTACCCAGATAGAACCATTGTGTGTGTAATAATAATAACATTTTGTAACTCATTGCAATAAAAGTGTAAAAATATGATAATTATAACTTATTTTCAATTATATGAAGTAACAAGGATAACATTGTATTTTTTTAGTTCTTATTAAGTTCATAAATTTTGCTTGGTTAAAAATATTAAATATCGGTATCGGATCGGCATCGGATCGGATCGGAATGACAGTTATCGGCATCGGATCGGATCGGCAAAAACCTGTATCGGTCGATCCCTAGCAGAAACCCCCGAAGGTCTCTGTTATTAACACAGCATAACGCGAAGCATTTTGTTTTTTGGGTTATTAACAAAAAAAAAAAAACCCTTACCTCATGTATGCTCGTATTGCTGCGTAACCATCATCTAACGTGCATCCCTTTATTCTTACGCAATCCACGGCAACGTTAATGTTTCTTTATTTTGTCCTTCGTTACAGTTCAGTTTTTAGTTCGTCCAGGCTTTTAAAATAAATCTAAGGTCCAGTCTTGATTGTTCAAGCCATTGTTGCTTAAAATCTTTGGTTGCAACTTGGAAAAGAAACGAAATTTAAATTCTCCGGTGGCAAATTTCAAAACCCTCCCACGCTTTTGTCCTGACCCCTACAACCCCCAAACCAACAAAAGGACCATCCTCAGATCGCCATGTATCCGTGTGCAAAAATTCAGGTACGTAGGTCTTCGCAATTTTGAGCTAGCCATGAGCAAAAAGTCTATGGGATTTAACATGGGAAAAATCTTATTAGCTAGCTAGCTAGCTAGACAGTAACATAAAAACAACGTTATTGACGCATCTTTTTCCCTATGATTGGTGGACACTCATCCTTTAAATTTTAGTTTTTCTTAATCTCTGACCCTTCCCCTTACATTTTCCACAATTTGAAACATTTCTGTCGCATTGGGATTTATCCTCAACATGCCAAAATATGCTTTCAGTTGCTTACAGTTAACAGGCACATGTCTGCTAGTGAGCCGCCGTTTTATCATTAACAATCAATTTTTAACAATCGGATGTCTACAATGGGATAATCTACTGTTACTTGGTGGCGACACACTAGCGTGTGTCTAGATAGGCATCAAATGACAATGCGATCTTCCTCCTCCACCCCCCACCCCCCACCTCCATTTCCCACCCTCACAAAAGCCGTAATGTCTGGCTTTGAAGAAATAATTAATCCCATCGCCAAAAAATTGGACGACAAGAAAAACACACAAAAACTTACGGACGAAAAACCCTTATATCTGCAAGCTTCTGAGCCTCTGCGATGCTCAGAACTTAGGGCAAAAAAAAAATGTTCTTTAAGAAACTTTATTACGGGCTCTGGTTACATTTTTTTCTCCAACAATGTACGCAGAATGCTTTTTTTTTTTTTATCTCTATGGAAGCTACCCCTCCTTTTTTTTTTCCCCCTCGCTAAAAGATCGCTCTTTTTGCTCGTGTTGTCAAATCATTAGCAGGATTACGTGCTTTAATATAAATTAGTCTCCCATCCAACGAGTGACATTAATGGAGAACGTTTCTTAGAACGTACCCAAAAGACGACGCTCTTTGCCGACCCGGCTAAATTCGCCAGGTAACGTTACCTGACGGCTTGGCAATTGGCTCGTTGGTTGCTAATGGCAACGGAGTAAAATGAGCGAACAAACAGGTCTGTTTTTTTTTTCTTCCCTCCTCTTATTTCTCGTTTTAAAGAGAACCTTTTACGGATGTTCATCATATCCATCTGCAGCTTTCAGAGAAAGTAATTTTCTTAGAAAAGCCGACGCAAAAATGCTTTAACGCATTAAGGAATCACCGACTAACGACAGTCAACACGTCACAGATCAGCTTTGTGCTTACCGAGAGTAAATGGCTACCAGATGCCATACGCTCGAATTCTACCTTTGATCACAAAGTTCTACCTTTGATCACTGTTCCAACAGTAAATTACGTAGGCTTGTTTCCTCAAAAGCCTTTGCAAACTGAAGTGAAGGCCACAAAGACATGCCTTATTGCTGGCCACCGAATGTTACCGTACGCAACAACTTAAAGGCCCAACCAGACTGGCTGCAACGCGACGCGGGATGGTCCGAGAAAGACGTCCAAGTTGGTCCGTACACTCAACACCAAATTGTGACCCCCTTGTTGGCACCTTGTAACGCGTCGCTTCGCATCAAATTGTCTTGTGTCTGGTTACGGCTTCAAGTCCTAGCAGTCATCGAACTGGAAGAAGTACAATGCTATACTTCGTTCCACATTATGTTTGCAGGAAATTGACTTTGACGCCACGTTTCCTTCCATTATACGAGTGCAAAAAAGACACGTAAATATCCCACTCGTAGACTCTAAAAGTAACTGTGTAGATAAGTGTGGTATCCACATATTTTTCCATTCGTATTAAAGAAACGTGGCGTCATACAATAAGTTTCCTGCAAACATAATGTGGAATAAACCATATATCTGGTTAACTTCCTGATCTATGGGTATACTGTAAACCCGTTTTTGATGCTGAAGTTGGTTGTCCCACAAAGTGAGTAAGTGCGCAAGTGCTATTTACCTATAGGTTTTGTGAAATTTCAAAGCAGCTTATAGCTTCTAAAGAGTGAGCTTACTATGCGTACTTGCACCTTAAGGGCGCGTTTACGCAGCGACTCGCCTTTGCATTCTCGCAGCTAGAACTCAATCGCGATGACAAAGGTGACATTGCCATGGTAACAACGGTACATGGATTAGCTAAATCCGACATCGTTTGAGTAAATACTTGCAGTCTTATAATTCGTGTCAATAATATAAAGAATTCCTCATGACGAAACAATTTTCCAAATGCTTCTGAACTCATGTTATTTGCTATTTTCGTTTCGAGGCGGCAGAGATAAAACCGCCGCCATGTTGGAATTTGAGGAGATTTCTAGCTTCTAGCTGCGAGAATGCAAAAGCGAGTGGTTGCATAAACGTGCCCTAACAATACTAATTATGTGTGCTGTTGGCTGTGCCAACGTTAGTTGCCTTTTAATATCTAACGTGCAAGCAATACACGAGAATTACATGAGAGAATTTGTGCAACGTTTGACGTGAACATTTGCATTTTTTATCTCATTTTAGAACTAGACTTATTATAATATGAAGTTCAATAGTTTGCTGCGTGCAGATTTCCTGCACTATAAAACAATATACACTATAACGATATAGTTATATCGCATCGGGCTTCGTAGCCATACGTGAAACGGGCTATGAAGCCAGATTCAAAGACTGAATCAGGCCACATTTAGCCAGCACTACACGGACAGACTAAACCTAGGTTTCTATTCGTTCCGTAATGTAAATAAATTTCTAAATGTAAATGAGTATTTCAATTTTTTAAGGTAAGGTTGGGGGAGGGGGAGGTAAACATTCGATTTTTTCTTTATTGTTAATTATATGTGTTAGGATATAATTATGCTATAACAATTAAAACAAAAAATTTCGACTTCTGCATTTAATTTAATTTACTAATAAAGTAGTTTTTTTTTTTAACAGTTTAATTCTTATTCTATTCTTTTTGTAGAACTTCCGATGTTTTGTAGAGCTGATTACGTAATAGTTATGAATGTACTATGAATTTGCTAATTACAAGCAAATTTATGATGTTTAGAATAACGTACTGCATGGTTTCACTGACTGGTTTACTAATGAATGATGTTAAATATTGTAATTAAAGTTTTTTTTTTTTAAACTAAACACCAGGACTGCGTACCTTTGGTTCAACATCTTAAGGATGAAGCATGCTAACACCACAACAAATTTCAAAACTCTACGTGTTACCGTTTCTGAGAAAAAGTAACATGAACATGTGAAAAGTTCTCCGGAGAAAAGCATAGGCCGCCGCCGCCTGTTTTACCTGAAATAAATTTCTTAGAGCTGTCTGCCGTCTTAACCAAACTAATGCTTGTATAAAAGAACCGGTTTAATTGTGAAACTACTAGACAAGGTTTAGAAAGAGAAAGCTGTGGATGGGAAAACCCAGGGATTCCAACCGGAAAACCGCCAATCATGGTAGAGGTGGAAAGCAAGCTCAGAGTTGGACAGAATAGATCTCGAATAGCTCCTGAAGGAGGATGGTATTGTCTCTCACACTACTGACTGGCCGGGACTTTGCCAGTGTCCCCAAAGATCAACTTCAGGCATCTAGGCTGCGCTTTGCCACCGATCAGCCATGATGACCACCAAATTAAATTTTTATCTTTCACGAAAATAATTTCTAAACTCTTTTGGGTACTACAATTTCGCCAAGCAAATATTTGGCTGCCTACTACATCGATAAAATGTAATTTAAAATGTGCCTAGCTGTTCCCAGCATAACACATGCCGGTCTAGTGGATAGTAGGATCGACCGAATCCGAACCGGATATGAAGCTGGATCGCTAGGATTCTGATTCGATTCGGATAAATTTTTAGTGTCTTGACGATTTTTCAAATCTTCGCTAATTTTTGGCCAATTTCGACATTCCAATATACCATTCGAAGCGTTTTTTCACCAGCTTTCCAATGGAGCTAAATTTCAAATGGCTAGCATTAACTGTTCAGAAGTTGTAAGAAAAAAACAAAGAACAAGTTGGAAATATGTGTACACAAGTCTTCAAAGTTTACTCAATTTGCCATTTTACTCAGCTAGACAGAAAATTTAGTCTGTATAAATGCAAAGGGTTGAAACAATCAACAAAGGTTGTATTTTGGATTCGGTTACAGGATCAAGATCTTGTTCGTCAAATCTTGTAAATTATCCGGATCCGATCAAGATTTGGTAAAAGCAGATTCGGTCGATCCGTAGTAAGAAGCCACGTCTTCACAATGCTCTTTTTGTAATCGCATTGGCATTTGTTTGTATGTGCACAGCAAGCTTTATCTCAACTGGCTTTGCATTGGTGTGTGTGGCATTCTCAGTAGCTATCGCGCCCAACCTTGCACACTCACCAGCTCGTGTGAAAACTTCACAGTGCCAATAGCTCTGGCAGCGAAGTTCTTTTAATAAATTTTCTATAAGTAAAATAAGTAGGAATTGAGCTTGTTACTACATTTGTGTTGATGTAACACATTTAAACAGGTTTCGCCATTAAAGGTATAAAATATATACACATGGAGCACTACGAACTACACTGCAAAAATGGTGAGAGTTACAACACTTACATAATCCTAAAACTTGTTATAAGGACGCTCTTGGTCTTATACGAGGTTTTAGGCGTTGTACAGCACAACGTCTACAAACGCAACGTCTAAAATCAGTTTTCCAAGGACGAAAATTTGTAGCTGTTGCGTGTTAAACGTCTACAGAATAGGTGGTGTAAACCACAACGTCTATAAGTGTTGTCACCCACAACTTCTATAGGTGTTGTAAACCACAACGTGTATACGTGTTGTAAACCACAGCATCTGTAGGTGTTGTAAATCAAAACGTCTATATAGGCATTGTAAACTACAACGTTTATAGGTGTTGTAAACCATACGTGTTGTAAACCACAGCATCTGTAAGTGTTGTAAACCAAAACGTCTATGGGTGTTGTAACCCACAACGTGTATAGATGTTGTAAACCAAAACGTCTATAGGTGTTGTAACCCACAACGTGTATAGGTGTTGCAAACCACAACGCTTAAAACACCTAGCAAGGGACTGAATGACGTCACAAATATGACGTCATAATATATATTAAGAGTAAACGTTCTGCTTAACAAATTACGTCAAGGATGACTTTTCAAGTTTTAGATATTTTGTTATAGTCCACCTTTGAAAAGATTTTCAGTCTTTGGCTGAAAATACTGTCGACTAAATTGCGGTTCCAAAAACATGTAAAAGTAAAATTGTGTCTGGATTTTATTATTAAGTAAGTTTTTGCTAATAATTTAATTATGCTAACCAAAAATTGCAGTCCTTTAAATTTACAACCAAACTACAGCCTTTAGGCTGTGACTGGATTTGCGAAATTTTTTTTATTTTATTTTAAAAACTGTAGTTCAACCATTTCTGCGAAAACCGGAAATTCAAATGGTAAACGCGTGGGTAAGCTGAACAGAAGCCTCGAGTGTAGCTGTTTACTCTTTGGTTAAGTTTGGTACTGATGTGTAGTTAAACCATCAATATCAGTAAATGTTTGCCTTCCCCCTAATTCATTTAAAACTGTTCTGACGTTAGGGACGAATTAATAAAAAGTACCCAAGCAATCCGAAAACCACAACTAATGTACAGTTGCGTCTGAAAGTGACAAGAGTTTCTACGTATTGAAATCTCCGTTCACTCGGTGTGCTTGGACAAATCAGTCAGCTTCTTGACTCGTGCCCACCATTTGCCCCGTGGGCTTGTAAGGTGACAATCGGCTGCAACCCCTTCCCACCGACTTTTCAAAATAACAACGATAGATGAATTACGGCGTAATACAATAATGGCGTGCGTTGTAGGTGTTGTGAAACGCAACGTCTATTGTAGGTGTTGTAAACCACAACGTCTACTGTAGGTGTTGTAAACCACAACATGTTGTGACCACAACGTGTTGTAAAAAAGGAGACAAATAGGTGTTGAATCACAACGTCTATTTTTACAGTGTACACGAATTCCAAAAGGCACTAATATTTGTTTCACCGGGGATGGCGGCTCTCCGGTAAAGTTTCTGTAGTGTTGTGTCCTGTAATTTTACCTTTGAAAATGGAG
>JAHWFP010096276.1:0-16554 GCA_023313725.1 Lithobius niger
ACCACTCTGACGTTATGGGGAGAGGAAACCTAAGATGCCGCTACAGGGGTCTCCACCATAATATTCTCCAGCTAGAGAGTTAAGTTAAGTTTTAAACTAAAATTTAGAATATGGGGGTCCTAAATTAAACTTTCAAAAGCTAAACTATAACATACGAACCACTTCCATCGTGCCCGGCATGGCATTCTCCGGACATAGCGTCTCCACTCCCGACTGGCGTGACCGGTCTCTAGCTTGTGAGCTGTGCTAACTATGCATTCTGGGGCTGGGGTTTTATGCTGGAGAGGAGGGAAAGCGCAGACGTCGAGGATAGCTCCGGGGGTCTGATTGGCCGAGCGCCTCGAGAACAATGGAAAGTGGGAGGAGAAGTCGGTTGAACAAAGGGACTGGGTGCAGAGCCGTTTGAAGGAGTAGGAACATGTAAAACGAAAAAAGATAGGCCTGTTTTGAGTTTCACTCAATTGAACTTTCGGAAATGGCCTTTACTTTGTATTATTGGCTACGGATTGAATATTTACATGATTGCAACGTGATTAGGCTCTTGTTAAAGCTCATTACTTGGCTTTGGGTAATGTCTAGAACATTACTATTAAATTAAACAAGCTTTAACGGTAAACTGTAGTGTTAAACACCACAACTAGTTTTGGCTGGGGAGGGGGGCAAAAATGGGGAATTCGAAGTTTTTGCACAGTTGGACTTTCGGATTTGGTTTGAACAGATCTTTTTAAGAATTCTTTTAGTGTTTAATAGTAGATCAAGCTATTTGCAGATTTCGGTAGGTCACAGTCAGGTCCAGAGGAGAACTAAAATAAACATCCGGTAGAATGCCAGGTCGTAATGCGTTTATACGTTTGGACATATGGTAGCGTTTCTGGGGGCAAAAGAATATAAATAAAGTATAAATGCGGTTAAACAAATGAGCTTAATTGAATGCTATAACGCATTAAGTTATTGGAAACATTTAACGTTTAATGTTTTTAAAGTTAAATTCGATCGCTGTGGAATTTTTCACATGGATTGCGGCCGACAAACACAATAAAAAATATCACACTGCAAATTGGTAGTCTGTATAAATTCTGTTACAATGCACTAAGCTAATATGTTCGGGCTCCTTGCCCTAAAAGAAAAGGATAAAATGAAGATACAAAAATACAGAGTTTTATAATGGCGGTCATGATCAAAGTGCGATGTAGTCGGTTTTGGTCAATCTTCAAATGTAGTTTCAATGGTCTTCAAGGAAGAAAGTCCGGACCTGGGCCTCCCCAAGAGTCTTGTATTCTGACAGGCTATTAAACGTTGAAGAGTTTGTGGAAATCGGACCATTATTGCAAAAACGGCCAGATTTGCCTTGGCGAGGCATTTGGGTGCCTCGAGAAAAAAAAATTTCATTTTTGGAAAAACAGGCGTTTTTCGGTGGCGCTCGTTTACACCAGTTTGACCCCACTAGGTCACGCAAGACCCCCACTTGGCCACGGTTTGGGGCTTTAACACCGAGACCCCCTGTTTGACCCCACTTGTTCACAAACTGTGACTTTTGAGAATACTGTTAACTTGACCAATTCGGCCCCAATTTGAGCATACTGGTCGCAGTTGGCGATGCAAGAAAGTCCTTTAAAAAAAATTTTAAATAGGGGACAATTTTTTGGGTCAAAAACAAATTCTTGAGTCTAAAAAAAAGCAGCTTCCTATTTTCAAAATTTAAAAAATAAATAAACTTAGGATGCCACACAGCAGGGCCGAGAATTCTCCAAATGCCCCAGAAACAGACCCAAAAATGCCCAAAAATATTGCCCCAGAATATCGTACTTAAAAGATTTTCAAAAGAGTGTTTGTTTCTTTTGTCCATTTTATATATTTGGCAGCATTTTTCTAAACCCATTAAGAAAGACAAAGTTGAAGATAAAGAACACTGCAAGACTGTATTTTTTTTTCTTTTAGTCCAATAAAACAAAAGTTTTGCCCCAATATTTTTTTTAATTGGCCTACCCCACTGTAACCAGGTTAGTCTGTTACTGAATTTCCTCGTCCCCCTGGGACTACTTTTATATGTGGATCCTGATTACAACAAAGGAAATCTTGAATTGTGGATACACACTGAATTTATGCACCAAAGGAATGTGAAAAATAGGACCCACTTTTTCGGACTCAAAATATGGTTTTCATTCTAGAAAATTAGATTCTATTTTGACTGATTTTGGGCTTGGCCACCTTGCCCGCCAATACAAAAAAAAAAAAAAACAATAACGTCACTGTTTGTGATAAAGTCTTTGAACCCAGCAAATTAAACGCTATTATTGAGCCAAACAGTCGTCTTAAGTTCTTATATAAACTAAAGTACCGGCGTAACACTATCTAAATATTTATAGGATTTACTGTAATTCAAAGCTGGTCCTGGCTGGTAAAAAGAAAAATTGTGAAGCGTGTTGATTCAACTGTTCAAACTAAACCAAAGCTGGAACCCAACATAGAAAAATCTAAACATTTATGCTCAACAACTTACAACAAATAAAATTATTCCACTTTAAAAGGTGACTGGAAGTTCTGCCTACATGTGAATTTTGTATTTAAAAGAAATAGTTTTATTATTCAATTATTAAAATTCGTTAACATTATTGTAGCTATCGAGTAATTACCAGTTTGTCTAATTATAAATGTGTTGTACGTACAAAGATTTGGATGCCAACTCTTAATAATGTCGCAATATGGAAGCTGAGTTCAGTCTAGTTTGAGAATGTCAAACGAGTAGTAAATGGCTTCTATAGTGTAAAACAATTAATGCCAATTAATTGTTTAAAACAAAGTCAAACTGCCCGACACTTTAGCACAAATCAATTAATGGAAATCTCACACCCATAACTTTTAACTCTTAAGGAAAAGTGCCTATATAAGATTTACTCACGAGATCCAAACATGTCAGTACACCAAGGAATGATGTCAAAGAAGGTAAGTGATAGGATAAATACATAGTGCAGGCTCAAATACGGTATATAATGTAATGGTAAATATAGTGTAATAGTGTACAACTCATGTTACTTAGGAATTTAGAACTGATACAAAAATAAAAAAACAGAATTCAAATATCAACTGTCACTTTTCTTTTCCTTTTGGCTGGGATCAAGAGACTAGCTGTGGTCACATACTGGGATCAATTTGGGGCTGAAACATACATTTTGGTGATTGGAGTCTTCTTGGTCACTAACTGGGGTCAAAAATTAGACCACAACAGCCTGAATTAAGGTTTGTTTGGGACCAACTGTGGGGTTTATTTGAGACCCCACAAAGATTCCATTTTGATCCCTATTGTGACCAAATATTTGGTCACAATAAAGTCACAAATTGGTGCCAAACAACAAGTCACAAGGTCCCGAACAGATCCCGCATGTTTCAATATGACCCCTATCGTTGTGACCAAACATTGGGCCCTGATAGGTCCCCTTTTGACCACTCGTGGGATCAAATATTTCTGTAAGGGTTGCATTGGTTCGTAAAAGGTTTCCATTAGTGATTGTAGTACAATTGATAAATCCCAGTCCGCAATGAGACTTCTTGTAGTGGGGCGATCATTTTCGAAGCATCGGAGAAGTGCTGAGATGCGGTAGTCTTCGAAGAGGTTAGTTTTGTCTGCTCCCTTGAAAACTGAGTTTAGGGTTGATCGGTAGATCAGGATTGTTGAGCCTTTGAGTTTTTCGATTTCGAAAAGGTCAGTGAAGAATCTTAGTAGTTCTGGAAGAGCGGGGCTGATGGGCGAGGGATAATCGTTTAACTGGAAAATCGCATAATTGGAAGAACGTATAACGGAAAACAATATAACGGAATATCATCTAACAGGAAATTCGTATAATGGAAACGCGTCTAACTGGAAATTCGTATAATGGAAAATCGTCTAATATCCCTGCCTCGCTCGCGTTGCCGCGGTCGCTGCGGCTATACATATAACATCAGAAACCGCAGTTAGACGTTAATCCAGTTAGAAGTTTATCCATAATACAATTATCCATTATACGATATTCCGTTTATATGCTTTTCCAGTTAGACGTTCGTCCGACGCCCCGGGCTGATTGGATTGATTTCCCTTGCGTAACACCAATGAAACCATTTTGTCCAGTGGCTGTCGTACATTCTGTTTGTTGAAGCTCTTGTGGCTTTTGAGGCGATTCGGGTGGCATCGTCTTTATGAATTCCTGGCTTATTGGGGAGTTTGATGATAGTAGCCATGCGTGATGGTTTAGGTTTGTCAGATTTGGGTGTAGTTTCGATCCTTTTTGTTGAGACGGAATATCTGGGAGAAGAGGGAGGCTTCTTGGGGTGTCAACTAGTAGGGACAGTAGGTTTGGGAACCATGCTGCTGATGGGCCATAGTGGGTCTATGAGAAAGAAGAGGCTTTGGCTTTCCTCGGCTTTTTGAAGTACTTGTGGAAGGAGTTTGAATGGTGGTATGCGAAAAGGTTGTGCCATGGGAATGTCAGGGCGTCGACTGCTATTGCTTGGTTGTCCGGCATCGGGCAGATGAAATGGGGAAGTCTGGCATTGTGCTTCGTGGCGAATAGGTCTAGCATTGGTGTTCCCCATATCTTGAAGAGATATTCGCAAATGGATTTCTTGAGACACCATTCTCCTGTTGGTAGTGATCGGCGAGAGAGAGCGTCTGCGATCACGTTCCGGTTTCCCGGAATGTGGAGGGGAAGCAGTGTTATGTTGTTCGTGATGCAGAAATTGAGGATTTCTTCCTCACCTGGGGGAAAGGGGTCCGAATTTGTCGTGGTCTCGAGATCATGGTCCTGTAACGGCGGACGCTACGACAGCTTAGGTGCTTGTAACGCCCCCGGTTTCCCTGGTGTACGTGGAGTTTCAGCTTAAGGTTTCGACGGTGTTTACGACGACTTTTTTCGTTATACAACACAGCATGGACACTGTCCCAGCATAGGGTTTGGAGCGCCGGTCCTAATTAAAGGGGCCTAACCTTAAACTGTCGGTATCGCTGCCACCAACGGTGGATTTAACTGTTTAACTAGCTAAAATCTAAAGATGGGCTACATATTTAATTTTACACTAAAATACAATTAATCAAGTCTAGCAAACGACTGAAGCTTAAAACTCCTGGTTTAATTTTAGCAACAGAGAATGAAAAAAACACTTTACATTATGGTTTGCTTCTGAAAGCTTTTGAGTACCAATTATTTAAATAGGCAACAAGTTGAAATTACAAAAGTAGCAATTTACAAAAATCAAACAAACAACGCTTGTGTTTGAGTAAACAATTAAATTTTCACATTTAGAAAAAGTAAATCATGGGTGCTCCCGGAGACACCCGCAAGACTTGACAGCCACAACTGATTAAAGTCTATCTGACAGTATGTTTCTACATGATCAACCGTCCACAGTTATGTTTCTAAGTTTTCCAAGTACCAAAAGATCAACCTCCCTTAGTTCCCTCGAGAACTGTTCTAAGTTATAAAAAGCCCGGCAATTTTACACTTAGGCATCAGTTTGACTTTTGTTTCACTTTAACCTCCACAAAGATCAAACCGTCATTTAGTTTAAGTTAAAATTACATTTAAAATAAACTGGAAAAGTTGGTTTTTAGTAAGTGAACCACTCTGACGTTATGGGGAGAGGAAACCTAAGATGCCGCTACAGGCGTCTCCACCATAATATTCTCTAGCTAGAGAGTTAAAGTTACGATTAAACTAAAATTTAGAATATGGGGGGTCCTAAATTAAACTTTCAAAAGCTAAACTATAACATACGAACCACTACCATCGTGCCCGGCATGGCATTCCCCGGACATGGCGTCTCCACTCCCGACTGGCGTGACCGGTCTCTAGCTTGAGATCTGTGAGCTGTGCTAACTATGCATTCTGGGGCTGGGGTTTTATGCTGGAGAGGGGGGAAAGCGCGGACGTCGAGGATAGCTGCGGGGGTCGGATTGGCTGAGGGCCTCGAGAACAATGGAAAGTGGGAGGAGAAGTCGGTTGAACAAAGGAACTGGGTGCAGAGCCGTTTGAAGGAGTAGGGATAGAAAAGACAGGCCTGTTTTAAGTTTTACTCAATTGAAATTTCGGAAATAGGCCTTTATTTTTAATTGTTGGCTACGGATTCCACATTTACATGATTGCAAAGTGATTTAGCTCTTGTTAAAGCTTATTACTTGGCTTTGGGTAATGCATAGAACATTACTATTAAATTAAACAAGCTTTAACGGTAAACTGCAGTGTTAAACACCACAACTAGTTTTGGCTGGGGAGGGGGGCAAAAATTGGGTAATTCGAAGTTTTTGCACAGTTTGACTTTCGGATTTGGTTTGAACAGATCTTTTTAAGAATTCTTTTAGTGTTTAATAGTAGATCAAGCTATTTGCAGAATTCGGTAGGTCTCAGTCAGGTCGGAGGAGAACTAAAATAAATATGTATACACTGAAAAATTTGTGTCCGGTAGAATGCCAGGTCGTAATACGTTTATACGTTTGGACATATGATAGCGTTTCTGGGGGTAAAAAAATATAAATAAAGTATAAATGCGGTTAAATAAACTAGCTAGAGGAATGCTATAACTCATTAAGTTACAGAGAACATTTAACGTTTAAAATTTTAAAGTTAAAATTCGATCGTTGTGGAAATTTTTCATATAGATTGCGGCCGACAAACACAATAAAAAATATTACACTTCAAATTGGTTGTCTGTATAAATCCTGTTACAATACACTAAGCTAGTCTTGTTCGGGCTTTTTGCCCTAAAAGGAAAAGGATAAAATACAAATATAAAAGTACAGAGTTTCATAATGGCGGCCATGACGTAAGTGCGATGTGGTGAGTTTGAGGTGATCTCCAAACGTAGTTTTATGGTTCTTCCTGGTGGAAAGTCCGGGTTTGGGCTTCCCCAAGAGTCTTGTATTTGGACAGGCTATTAACCCTTTAAGGACTGCGTTTGCGCTGAGGTCTCGTAACGAACTTTTAGAAAAAAATTCAAAGCGTCTCACCCAGTTGAAGTAAGGGAATGAAACCTGTGTCATTTTTTTCTTTAATGATCTGGCCTTCATATCACATTTTTTTAGTTTCGCTGTAATTGGTTGGAAATTTTCAATCTGACCTGTAGAAGAGCTGTAAACAATGATTATATAGCGGGCGCATTTGGGCGCACCCGTCCTTAAAGGGTTAAACGTTGAAGAGTTTGTGGAAATCGGACCATTATTGCGAAAACGGCCAAATATGCCTCGGCGAGGCATTTGGTGCCTCAAGAAAAAAAATTTTTGAAAAACAGGCGTTTTTCGGTGGCGCTCGTTTACAGTCCAGAGACGATTCCACAGCAGAGATTATAATCGGAGAATCCATTCTGATCTTGAGTGAGAGAGAAAGTGGCTGAAAACCCAATAGTCCAAACTTCAAGCTTGAGTAGGTGCAGTAGCGCCTGTAGAGGTCCAAGTTTGCTGAGATGTATTCCTATGCTGGAGGAGCTGAACGAGCAACCACATGCTGTGGAGCCCTAGGAAGAAACATGAAGCAAGGTCCGGATCGAACACTTTTATAGGGAGCCTGCGCCCACGCATGCGCAGAAGGTGCAGCTACAAGACTGGCTGGGAAGCCAACAACTTTCACTACGGTTTGAGCATTCTAAAGAAGGGAAATGCATAAAAAGCAGGTAATGATATTTTCGTCGACATGTAGAAAACAATTTATCTTATGAAGCAACAACCGCCTTTCCAGCCCTTCAAGTTATCTTTCTCAAACTCTGACTGCCTCAAACACCATTTTCCTGTAAGTCGATGTGATGAAATTCAGTCATTTTTATTACCTGACATTGATGATTCCCATAACATCTGGAGTAACATAGTGAACAATGAACCCTCCAACAAGGAATGTTTGAATCCGAAAGAGAATCTGAAACGACAAGCACCCTTTCATGACTGAACGCTATATTATAAACTGAAATAAAAGTTAAAAATTATCCTACAGCACAATAAGCCCTGTGCCTAATACTTTCAATCAAAAGCACATCTCTTGACTTTTGAAAAAAACGTGAATTTGCCTGCCCCCGTGAAGGCTGGCTGAAATTTGTTAAGGAAAATATATACTATACCTGTGAATTTTTGAATTTATGCTCTCGTTTCCCTTGAGAATTTTAAGTTGCTTGGATCCGGCCAGGCAGCCTCCTATAAAAAATTTTGGCGCGAAGGCGAAAGCATCTTTTGTTCTCTCTTGATTTGTCAGAAGGTGACTCAAGAGGGGAGGTAGGGTGTGATTTGGTATAGTATATTTTCCTTAGCAAAAGAAACAAATTTCATCCGGCCTTCATGGGGACCGGCAAATGTATGTTCTTTTTACTGGAAAATGTTCTATACCTGTGAATTTTTGCATTCACAGTCGACCTCGTCCGAACTGGTGGCGGGCGCCTTCTGAGTGAGTCCCCTAGGGTTCCAAAGCTGGCAGTTTCCCTCAGAGCCCGTGGTGACGCTGTGAACAGTGGAACGGTTTCTGGTGATGATTTTTTTTTTGGTTCTGTTCAGTGGGAAAAGGAAGGTTTCCATCTCACTTTCGTTAAGTTGGGACGAAAATTTGATCCCTTCTATGGTGCGAGTCCTGGTCTTGATCTAAAACGGTGTTGATTGGTTGATTGTTGGTGTCTTCATTTGAAGTGATCACGAAGAAGCTGGAAGATCAAGCAATAATAACACAATACCACCTACCGCCAAATTTTATGCTCAACTCAGTCCAGTAAACATCAAAAAATTTGACTCTTTTTAAATTTTCGGTGAAAACAGCCGTTCACATTCATCAGAACATAACGAGGTACTAAACTTTGAAAACGAACGTTACATGGTTTTGTCCATGATCAAGCATACGACGCGCGAGTGAGAGAACGACTGATCTTTACACAATCACGCTCTCAAGCCCCACTGCTTGTCGAGCTTGGCTTTCACATCAGAACCTACTGAATGTTCCATCAACACGTGGGAGGCTCCTGTCAGGTTCATGAGTGGAACTTTCATGCCCTTGAAACGAAGAATGGCCAGAGATTCAAGGGCCCTCAGGTGCTGTAAACGAGCGCCACCGAAAAACGCCTGTTTTCCGAAAAATTTGAAATTTTTTTTCTTGAGGCACCCAAAATGCCTCGCCGAGGCATATCCAGCCGTTTTTTAAATAATAAACCAAATCGATCCAAATTTTCACCATCGATAGCCTGCCCAAATACAAGCCTTTTGGGGAAGCTCAAATCTACATTTGAAGATCGAACAAAACCACCAGCAGCGCTACTTCATCATGGCCGCCATTGTTATAACTTGTATTTGTATATTTTGATTTTATCACTCTTCTTTTCGGGCATAAAGTCCAAACTCTAGCTTAGTTGAATTTTAGGAGAAAAGTACTGAACCATGTGCCCATGTACTGACAACCATTTTTGAAGTGTGATATTTTTTATTGTGTTTGAACGATCGCAACTACTATGAAAAATTTCCACTTAGATCAAACATTGTCCGTTAACTTTAAGATTCAAACCTCCAAATTAACTTTATGCGTTTTAGCATACAACCGAGCTAGACTATTTACTCATTTATTTAGCCTTTTTATAATAATCTTTTGCCCCCAGAAACGCTGCCATTAGTCATTAGACATCGGCATTCTACCGGACACGAATTTCAGTGTAGCCTATATATGTTTATTTTAGTTCTCCTCTCATCCCGACTGGACCCAACCAAATGCTACTTCTAGCTTGAACTACTATTAAAACTAAAAGAATTCTTAAAAGGATCTGTTCCAAACAATTCCGTAAGTCAAACTGTGCAAAAACTTCAAATCCCCCTTTATGCCCCCCTCCCCAGCCAAAACTAGTTGTGGTGTATAACACTGCAGTTTTCAGTTAAAGCTTGTAAATTTAATAGTAATGCTTTCTGCATTACCCAAAGCCAAGTATCAAGCTTTAACAAGAGCCTATTCACGTTGCAATCATGTAAATATTCAATCCGTAGCCAATAATACAAAATAGAGGCCTATTTTCCAATGTTCAATTGAGTAAAACTCAAAACCGGCCTGTCTTTTCCGTTTACATGTCCCTACTCCTTCAAACGGCTCTGCGCCTAGTCCCTTTGTTCAACCGACTTCTCCTCCCACTTTCCATTGTTCTCGAGGCCCTCGGCCAATCAGACCCCCGCAGCTATCCTCGGCGTCCGCGCCTACTTCCGGTATTGTGTATAAAACCCCAGCCCCAGAATGCATAGTTAGCACAGCTCACAGATCTCAAGCTAGAGAAGGGTCACGCCAGTCGGGAGTGGAGACGCCATGTCCGTGGGTTGCCATGCCAGGCAAAATGGCAGTGGTTCGTATGTTTGTTGTTAGCTTTTGAAAATTTAATTTAGGAGCCCCCCCCCCACAGTCTAAATTTTAGTTTAAAAACGTAACTTAAACTCTCTCTAGCTAGGGAATATTATAGTGGTGACGCCTGTAGCGGCATCTTAGGTTTCTCACCCCATAACGTCAGAGTGGTACTCTTTCTAAAAACCAAATTTTTTCTTATTTGTTTTAAAAACTTTAATTCAAATAACTGACGGTTTGATCTTTGTGTGGGATTCATTGGTTATTCACTCCAGACGGACTTTATAGGTAGCCGAGGCTTTTATAATTTGAGGAGTTGACTTGTAAACAGCAACTCTGGGAGGTTTGCGGCTCTGTTTTATCACTTAGAAACAAAACTGTGATACGGTTGATCTTTCATGCGCGTTTGAAACATACTGTTTGATAGATTGTAACCAGCCGAGGCTGTTCAATCTTGCGGACGACTCTGCGGAGCGTTCAGTATTGCTTTTTCTATTCGAAAAATTAATTGATTGTTTTATTCTGAAACACAAACGTCGTTTTAGTCAAAATTTGTGGAACCGAATTACATGTTGTAAATTCAAACTTTGTGCTTTTAAATACTTTATTTCAAAAGCTTTCGTGCAAACTATATGTAAAGTGTGATTTTCATTCCCTGTTGTTAAAATAAAACGAGGAGTTTTAAAGTTCAGTTCGTTTGCTAATTGATTAACTGTTTAAGTGTAAATAAATATGTACACCATTTTTAGTTTAGCTCTTTGTAAACGGTTAAATTTCCATCGCTGGTGGCAGTGAAATACCAGAAGTATTAAGGTTAGGCCCCTTTAATTTAGGATCCTGCGCTCCATCCCCCATGCTGGGACAGTAGCCCTTGCTGTGCTTATGCCGTAAAAGTCGCATTAATCACCGCAACACCTTAAGCTGAATCTCCGTGTCAAACCAGGAAACCGGAGGCGCTACAAGCACCTGAGCCGTCGTAGCGTCGGCCGTTACAACTGGTGGCAGCGGTGGGATGAACAGGTGCTGTTCCCGTCAAGCGTTTCCCCCCTGTCATGCTACAAGCCAGAAAACCTAGAAGGATGCAAGCCACTTCCAACTAGACGTCAGTGGTCCCGACAATACGGCCACGAAGCAGATGCCTGTGACAAGTCACAAAGTCACGAAGTAGATGGTACTAAAGTTATAAAATAGTACAACCCCGCCCTGTAGCTCCAACAACTGCCGGCGCCCAGAAAGCAGCAGCTGCCGCTTCCAGTAGAAGTCCTCAATCCGAGAGCCGTCCCTACCCCAACCGATGCTGTAGGAGAAGAGGCCCGCAAGGAAAACTGCGCTCCGTACAGCCAAGCCGAGGATTTTGTGTTCTACACCGAGGTCCCGTGGATTAGACCGCCAGAGACGTTCGACTCCAAGCTTCAGTTCCGGACTTCCCGTGTTGCGATGGAAACAGGAAGGACAGACTGACCGTACAGCGATTGTACAAAATTGGGTGAGTGTACATGAGATATGCTAAGAGGCCGCCAAGCCGAGTGTTGTAGTTGATAGCATTTATGCAATTTAGCTATTCATATACCAGAGTGCTGGAGGTTCTTGAGAGTGTATTTTTTTTGTATTAACTTACTGGATTTGGGAGAGAAGTTTTTTAATTAATTCGCTCAGCTCAAACTTAACGTTAAATTTTAAGCGGATGCTTTTAATTTTTGTTTCATTTATAAAGGCTTTATTTTGAAACCACGTTAAAACGTAAAAATGTCCGAAATGGATCAACTCGAAGAAATCATTCGTGATTTACAAAACAAAGACCTCAAAAAGGCATGTTTAAACTTAGGTTTTACAGTTAGTGATTCTAGAACCGAATCTCAACAAATCTTACGAGCAGCCCTCGAAGATGGCAAATTAGACTTAAACGAACTCTCTGATGCATTAGCAAGTGCTATTGAAAAGAGAGAAGCTATCCTTTTAACAAAAAAAAAATTAGCCGTCAAGGAGAACGAACTTTTTCTGAAGGCAGAAGAGTTAAAGTTAAGAGCCTTAGAAGTGGCGGATGCAGATAAACGCCGGCCTCATGAATTAACCCTTAAAGACAGGGAAACCGCTCTTAAAGCCCAAGAATGGGACCAAGAGGCCCAAATTAGTGATCGCGCTAGTGCAATGGAACTAGCCTTTTTCGATGGCCAAATGGTGACGGTTAACATCCGTCCTGACGGGGTTTTCTTTGAATAGCTCGGCTCACAGAGGTCTCAGGGACTTGTGGTTGGGTTTAAAATGTGCGCACGGACGAGGGCTACCATCACACCGAGTTTCATCAAGTTTACACGACTAGTTTTTGAGCCCCGACCGTTTGACTCTATGTGGGACTTAGCTAGATAAGCAGCTAGAACTAGCAAAGCTAAACGCTGCTTCGTTAAATCTTAACCCCGCTCCAAACGGAGCTAACGGCGCTCCCCCAAGTTCAGTTGCAAGACATGGTAAAGTTGCGGACGTAGTTCGTCTCGTCAACAATTGGACGCCTAAAACTGAAAGCAACAGTTTCCTTAAGATTTTTGAACAGACAATGACTAGTCAAAAGATCCCCAGAGATCAATGGTTCACGGGACTCCAACCCCTCGTCGGAAAGGTTTTCATTAAAGTTTGCGATCAGCTAACAGACACTGAAATGCAAAACTACGATTTAGTTAAAAGAAAAATACTTGCCCGTTTTGTTCAGACTAAAGAGTCAATGCAAACGCAGTTTCGTTCTCTAGAGAAAGAAACAGATCAAAAATTTTTTGACTATGCGTTTGAGTTAGAAACGTTGTTCACTCGTTGGTTAGCTTTAGCTAAGGTTAACCGGGACTATGACAAACTTGTCAATCTAATGCTTTTAGAGCAATTTTATAAATCTTGCCCTACCCAACTTAGGAAATGGATCCCTGATCAAATTAAGTTAGGGACGTTGGCTGAAGCAGCCCAACTTTCTGACGAGTTCACAACCCGCAATAAACAGATTGCTACCGAAGCTGCCATTCGTGCAGCCAAAACACAGCCCATAGCTGTAGCGTCGAACCAAGGTTCTAAACCTACTGGTCAACAGCGTGGTCACAACCGTAACCACAACACGACAGCTAATCCGGCCGGATCTGTCAGTGTGAAAGCAGATAACCCTGGAGGGGACCCTGCCATAAACATTAGTGCTAGTGAAAAAACTAACCCTAATCAAGATAGAGTTAGGCGCTGCTACGTGTGTAATTCTTCCCATCATTTTCGCAGTGAATGCCCCGAGCTTAACTCGAAACCCCAGCAAGTTAATGCATGTTTCCCTCTCGGGAAAAATGCCAGTAAAATTCTTAAGGCTAGTACTCTGTCCAGTAGCATAGGGAAAAATAAAATTAATATTTTATGCGACTCCGGAAGCACAGTTTCGCTAGTTAGCGCCAGGCTCGCCAGAAATTGGCCACGCTTAAAACGTAAGATTAAATGTAAAACTGCCTTGTGTAGCGAAGTGTTTACTTTAGATCAGGTAAATCTAAGCCTAAGGTTAGATGATGGCACCGTGTTAAAAACAGTAGCGTGCATTACACCGGTCAACAATTCGTTCTACGATGTCGTTTTGGGCGTGACAGGATTATATTCATTAAACCTACAGCGCAGACCAGAAATCGCCACGCCCCGTGATTTTTCTCCAGTGCCAGCCGAGGTGGCTACGCCCCCCGTCAGAAACGGCCCACGTCAATCAGGAAACGTAAGAGCCGCCGTAGACAAACCAGCCCCGCGGGATTGGTCAAGCCCCAAACCCCCACAGTGCTCCCGCCAATCGTCGTTAAGTCCTCAAGCGCAGACGAAAGGGGTCTGCTGAAGACTTCGGAAGACAACCCATTACGAGATAATGACACCTTAGTTCCCTCCCTTGACCAGTGGATGAACTGTCGCCATCTTTGTTGGTGTAAACAATCAACGGAAAATACGTTGAACCTGCCTCTTAAAGGCAAAATAAATCGAAGTTTGTCAGGTAGTGATGTAAACAAAAGTTTAGTCATGCCAGAAAAACCCAGAGTTAGCGAGTTTAACTTTGACGAATGGCTTAAGTTACGTGAGTTAACTTCCCCCAATCATAAGTTGGAAACAAGTAATTTAAAGGTCGGCATTAAAAGTGTTCCCCCTATATGCTTTGATTTTTTCCCAGAGTTTGGTAAAGTAAAGTTGCCTGAATTTTAACCTAATTTAAAGTCAGTGTGTTAAGCATGTAATAAACTTAAACATAGTTTTCCCCAGTCCTTTTTTTTGTAAAAAGTAGGGCCGATGTTTTAGTGTGAATTCTATGTCAGTCTCGGGTGGATATAAATGCATTTATTATGGCTCTAGCACTGAGTTGGTGTTTCCAATAAAACGGAGGTTTAATACCTAACCTAAAGTAGGAGTTTTTTTCTTGTTGCAAGTAAACCGGAAATCAAACAAAGTAAATTTCCCGTGCAGGTTTTCTTTAAATAATGAGTAGTTTGTCGCTACAACCGTGGCTCCATCTAAGAGCAACCAAATCTAAAAATAGTGTATTTGTTGAAATTTTAATTTTAAAACTTCAGAATCTACTGGACAAACCTGGAAAGCATCTAGTGATTGTTGCTGCATCAAGGCAGCATTTTCGTTAAACATTTAATTGTTAAACGTTTCGTTTCAGTACAAATTAACTGAAAATTATTTTTACCTGCATTTTTAATTTTGTCATTTTAGTCTGTTGGGAGCTCATCTTAAAGTAACTCCCAGTTAATTCCCGTTTTGGCTTTCACACCTAAATTTTAAGTGCCTATGTTTTACTCTTTTTGTCACTATCAACGTCTCCCTTTTGTGGGAGAGTATTGTCAAAGACTGTAACGACACTAATTAAATGTTCATTAGGAATATTCTACGGGAGCTGCAATCTGTCCCCGGTTGGCTCTTCTTTTAAGTTTTAAACGAAATGGTTTTCTTTATAAAAAAAACTATCTGTCTACCCCTGTGCGAAAAAGGTAGCACTGTCGTTAAAAGGTTGTTAGTTTTTATCCACAAAACTTCCCAGTGTTGTATTGTTATGTTTAAGTTATGGGTCTTATCTCAAAATCCTTCAGTGTCAAATTGCATATGTAAACAAGTTGTTTGGTAACCTTAAACCATTCTAGTGGTATTAGTTGCTGTTAAATAGAGCCGGTGTTCTTCTGCGTGTTCAGAGAATATTCTCTTCTAAATGTTATCGTAACCTAAGTTGAGGGTGGACGGCAAGGTGTTTTAGGCCGTCACACAGAAAAAAAAGACGCGGCAATTGGACATAATCCGGAATTGTACGAATGATTAAGCAGCGGGACGCCTCATTTGACAGTATTCTTTTACAAAAACCCTAACTTTGTACTTTCACTTAAAAACTAGTGTGTTTCTTGATAAATGTCCTTTTGCCCACATTTATGTAAACAGTGTTTTATTTCATGTCATTTTTTTGCTTATTTTGGGCGGTCTTGTGTTCATTGCATATCTTGTGTGCACTAACCTTTACATTATAGCTTTTATTCCGAGTTCTCAGGAACCCCGAATAAAATCCTGCGTCCGGGGGCGTGTAAACTAGCGCCAATCTAAAAACGCCTGTTTTCTGAAAAATTTGAAATTTTTTTTTCTTGAAGCACCCAAAATGCCTCGCCGAGGCATATCCAGCCGTTTTTTAAATAATAAACCAAATCGATCCAAATTTTCACCATCGATAGCCTGCCCAAATACAAGCCTCTTGGGGAAGCCCAAATTTGAACTTTCCACCAGGAAGATTATCAAATCTACATTTGAAGATCGAACAAAACCACCAGCAGCGCTACTTCATCATGGCCGCCATTGTTATAACTTGTATTTGTATATTTTGATTTTATCACTCTTCTTTTCGGGCATAAAGTCCAAACTCTAGCTTAGTTGAATTTTAGGAGAAAAGTACTGAACCATGTGCCCATGTACTGACAACCATTTTTGAAGTGTGATATTTTTTATTGTGTTTGAACGATCGCAACTACTATGAAAAATTTCCACTTAGATCAAACATTGTCCGTTAACTTTAAGATTCAAACCTCCAAATTAACTTTATGCGTTTTAGCATACAACCGAGCTAGACTATTTACTCATTTATTTAGCCTTTTTATAATAATCTTTTGCCCCCAGAAACGCTGCCATTAGTCATTAGACATCGGCATTCTACCGGACACGAATTTCAGTGTAGCCTATATATGTTTATTTTAGTTCTCCTCTCATCCCGACTGGACCCAACCAA